>OZ035997.1:6493887-6673887 GCA_964035015.1 Corallium rubrum | reverse complement strand
ACAGGGACAGGGACAGGGACAGGGACAGGGACAGGGACAGGGACAGGGACAGGGACAGGGACAGGGACAGGGACAGGGAGATAGGGCGAGGGTGAGGAGGAGGGGGGAATACACTATATATAAATACATGGAAAAGTAATGTTAAGTAGACTATAGTTAAGTAGAAATATATTTACAATTCAAGAGAAATTTACAGTTTAAGCAAAACAAATCTTCCAGATGGTCAATACAAGGAACTTTATCAAGAAAGTAATAACGGACTTTGTTTTCAGTGAACAAACAATGTTGACAACTATAACTGACAGCAACTTCTTAATAAAACTCGCAACTTTTTTAGTCATGCGATTTTTCAAATTTTTTTACAAATTTTTTTTTTAACTTTTAAGAAATTTATGAACAGAGTATAACTGCTTTTCTATGTTAAACTAGGCATAGTTCTAAACAAAAACATGCAAAAAATATTAAAGTTTAAAAAAGAAGTCTTTACAAGTCAATATAAGGTCAGTGTGATAAACCTTTCTGCATGACGTGCGTAGATAACGCGTTCGAGAGATTTGATTGGCTCTCGCAAAACGTTGGACATCCAAAACTTCGGAATCTTTGGACATTAGCCAATCAGATTTGTCAAAACTGCGAAAGATCGCGTGATGCATTCACTTTATGCGGAAAGGTCTATTCACTCAGGTTGTCCAAGTGCAATTTTCCTAACCAATTTATAGAGAAAGGTAGTGTATCTTCATAAGTAGCTATAGGAGCAACTTTGGAAGGAAAGAGATTAACTTGGTTTCCACTAGCCTTGGCATTACCACACGGGAAAGGATTTGCTTATTCATTTTCATGAATCTCAGATTGACCAAAAGAAAAAGAATCGATGTCAGCTTCAACAGGAGAATATGGGTCTCCATACAGACTTAAATCAAACACTCTTTCGTCAAAAAAACTGAGAGAATTGTCTTCATCAATTAAATCAATATTTGTTTCAGCAGAAAAATCTTTTTCTGTTTCATTAAACTCAGGTTCGGTATTATCTGCTTGAAAACTCTTATCGACGACTTCTTGACAATCTTTGGCGTTGCCAGGTTTTGCTTGTCTATCTGTTGGATTATGCCCAAGAATTCTTTCAATGTCACAAACAAAAGTATACACATGACGTTTACCAGCCGTCTTTGAAATGATGTTCTTGTCGTAGTAGTACCTGATTCCACGACTGAACTTCTCATAATCCATTTTTGACTTGCCTTTTGTCTCGCCCCACAGTCTGGCCACATTTTCTGGATTAAGAATCTTGAATTCGAAAGGCTGTTGATGAGTCCAACACACATCACTGGTATGTTTCTCACTGGTAAGTAATTGCAAAATAAACTGCCAGAGTTTAACCACACCATTGCCTATAGAATATTAAAATCAAATCTAATACAATATTGAAAAAACTAACCCTACATGAAATAGATTGTTCAGTAGATTAAATTCAGTCCAAAGTGCATTCATTCAATTGCCGATTCACGGTATGCAAATTCTAAAGACTGCATGCATGGGTTTTCACTTGCAGAATTGCACATGTGCTATACATTCCACTGAGGCAATGAGGCAATGAAGTTGCAAAATCAGCCTTCTACGTAACTTTTTTCAATCTGTTATTGCCTATGACACAATACAAATTACCCCAAGTAAATGCACATCAAATACGCGTTATGTCTTCAGCATTTGAAGTATAAATTACAGTAATACTTTACGTACCATTGTATTGCACCAACTGTTTTTGTCGTCTTTTTCGTGGATTTCGGGCTTCTATAGTTTGAAAAATTGGTACCTATTTACATTTATGTCATCATGTCATTTAATATGTAACAATTTAGTTATATCATCAGTCATCGTAATGAAAAAGTAAAGTGAGATTGATCAGCAGGAGCAGAGACAGCTATATATTATGTTGAATTTTTAATCCATTCAAAAAAGTCGTTAAAATTCAAAAACCGTACTCGGCGTTAAACGTATGTTTTTTTACGTACAGAAAATGCGCATTTGATATTAATGTACTACCATACCCTATAAGAAAATTTAAGAGAGATAGTTCACTCCACCAGTCTCCAGCATTTTAAATTCCAAATTAAAAATTATAGTTGAAAGTTTTAAACGAAAGCGAAGTTTGAGTTATATATATATATATATATATATATATATATATATATATATATATATATATATATATATATATTATTATTATATTGAAATAGCCGAATCGAGTGGTTTTACGCCACTTAACTTGTTGGTGGATGTTTGTAACAGCATAACAAACATGTTTATCTCAATCTTTTTGCCGCTCCCCCTCTCCTCCAACTCGAGACCACATTCGGCCCCCATAAGTTAGTTTACTGGTTTCACATCGCACTCCCACCTAGAATACATAGCAAAATAACTACAATAACAAATACATTACACTATCGAGAACCTTTTCCCGATTAGGAAAATAAGCAGAAGAAAAATCTCGTGTATATGT
The DNA here is from genome assembly GCA_964035015.1 of Corallium rubrum. Classification (NCBI taxonomy): domain Eukaryota; kingdom Metazoa; phylum Cnidaria; class Anthozoa; order Scleralcyonacea; family Coralliidae; genus Corallium; species Corallium rubrum. The sequence goes on along the minus strand of OZ035997.1, from coordinate 6,671,390 downwards.
GTATCAGGCTTATCTTTGGTTAAATATCTAAAGTTATAAAAAAACGCTTACCATCACGAGGACCAGCTCCATTTCTTCCGGAGAGGCGCGTTGGGAACGTCGCCTTACCCGCTCTGATTTCGGTCGCTGCTTCCACATCAAACTTCTCACTTTGGTGAAAATATGTAGTTTGTAGTCTCTGTTCAGATACACCAGATTTGCTATTTAAAAATCTTTGACAACCTTCAATATTTTGATCACCGGCTTTACAAATTTCAGATTTTGAAGCAATGTTCGGATTCTGCAAGAATGTTATAAACAACTGATTATTCTTGGGAATGCCAGTGCGCAAAGTTATCCCAAAGTCCAAGAAGGCCTGGTGTATAGACTGAGTCAAATTAAACCAAAGAAAAAACCCAAAAGAAATAAATCCTATAACCTATAATATTATGGTAAATAAGTTCTTTAGTGAAAAAATTTCAGAGTGTATCAGATACCACAATTTCTTACTCATGACAGACTGCCGTCACTATCCATTTCTAGACATAGATATGGCTGATAGAATTCTTACTAAAAATATACTAGAGATAATAGAAATTCTTCTTCTTAATAAAACAATTACTCTTCTGTAAAAAATATTTACTTCTGTTGTTGTGTAGTATAGTAAATGGGGGTACGAGCAAATATTTTTTTTGACTGCCACTATAATTTTTTTAAATATGCCGAAGTATTTCAGCTTAGAATCCTCTGATAGATCTGCCTTAGAGTGTGTAACGGAAATTTATAAGGGAGCAATAAAAGCATTGTCTGGTACCGCCATATATTTCTGAGGTGATCAGATTTCGACAGATTTTTCAGAGGGTTTTTTAAGCTGAATTACTTCGTCATATTTAAAAAAATTCTAGTGGCGGTTGAGAAAATAAAAAGTGTGCTCGTACTCCCATTTGCTATACTACTGGTCCCTCGGGTCAATATATGACTTATATCCCGCGTTCTCGGTATATAACCCTTACATATATGTATAGGTTATCACATGAGGGACGAGGTGATATCAGTTTTAACGCTTGAGGGACGATATTGTTATTGTCACGAGTGAGCGCAATATATATATATATATATATATATATATATATATATATATATATATATATATATATATATATATCATGATTGAGTCGGTTTTCTTTGATGTACCGTGGGCTGTATATAGCATACAGCCCTTAAATACTAATTAGAAAAGAAATGAAGAAAAAAAGTAGGAAAATCTTTGTCCAAGGTAAAAAAAAAGAAAAAACTTCGTTGGAAAACCTCCTCAATCATGAAATAAGTCAGATAAAACCCTCGAACGTCGGGAATCTGTATATAGCATACATCCCTCGTTCTCGGGCTTTATCTCTTACATATACATATATATATATATATATATATATATATATATATATTATTATATTGAAATAGCCGAATCGAGTGGTTTTACGCCACTTAACTTGTTGGTGGATGTTTGTAACAGCATAACAAACATGTTTATCTCAATCTTTTTGCCGCTCCCCCTCTCCTCCAACTCGAGACCACATTCGGCCCCCATAAGTTAGTTTACTGGTTTCACATCGCACTCCCACCTAGAATACATAGCAAAATAACTACAATAACAAATACATTACACTATCGAGAACCTTTTCCCGATTAGGAAAATAAGCAGAAGAAAAATCTCGTGTATATGTGTATCAGGCTTATCTTTGGTTAAATATCTAAAGTTATAAAAAACGCTTACCATCACGAGGACCAGCTCCATTTCTTCCGGAGAGGCGCGTTGGGAACGTCGCCTTACCCGCTCTGATTTCGGTCGCTGCTTCCACATCAAACTTCTCACTTTGGTGAAAATATGTAGTTTGTAGTCTCTGTTCAGATACACCAGATTTGCTATTTAAAAATCTTTGACAACCTTCAATATTTTGATCACCGGCTTTACAAATTTCAGATTTTGAAGCAATGTTCGGATTCTGCAAGAATGTTATAAACAACTGATTATTCTTGGGAATGCCAGTGCGCAAAGTTATCCCAAAGTCCAAGAAGGCCTGGTGTATAGACTGAGTCAAATTAACGATTTAGAACATTTGCAAAGAAATGTAAGCAAAAATGTTCCGCACATAAAATGAAAATATGTGTATGACAATTGTATAGAAAGAAGATGGTAGGCCTATCGTGTACTTTAACTATAAAAAGTTGCACCAGTAATAAGCTATAGCAAAGACTTTAATTAATATCGAGGAAATTGTTTGATAATAACGACTATTATAATGTAATAAAAAATCACATCGTTATTAGAAATACATACGGGGGGTGTAACAGTAATCGGTACATTTCGTTTGAAACCCCGCGGCCTGCGTTGCTATATAAATATATATAACTTACTTACATGTAGATGATTATAATCAATTCTTAGTATCCGAAGGTCTGATACTCAACTACCACCAACAATCATTCTGTCAAGAATGACTTACCCCCTAGCGATAACCACAATTTATAGGTCATAATGTTAGAAAAGGGTGTTGCAGTGTAAACTTGAGAAATCTTGTTCTTGTGACTTGACATCACAAGATGATTCTTTCTTGATTAAGATCACAATACTGGCCTGATCCGCTCGAAAATACTCATTTCAGTCTTGTGTTTTCAATGTATTTCCAAATCCAACCACTTGACGTAAAATCTAGTCATTTTAATTAATATTATATGTTTATTCGCTACTACGTGCAGTTCAATGAATTTCGACATCTACAATGCATGTGTGGGTTGTATGTCATTATTAATTACGTATATACTCACGCGTACGTAGGAATACACATAAAGAATTTCAGGATAATATACCGAAAAGTTAATTAGCTGATCTAAAAGTGTTAGATGCGCTATGAGGGTTGAGCAAACCCAAACAGCACGTGTGTCCAAAGAGGATAGAAAAAGATGAGTGGAAAATCAATTCGTTAGCTAGCTTATAAGAACTATAAGTAACTGGGAACACATTTTGTTGACCTTGCATGGTCTTGCTCTTGGCCATGATATGGTCACGGTCTCGGTCATTTAAGGGCCGTTCGTATGAGGCGGGCTTAATGCTCGCCCATGAACGGGGGCTGAATTTATGTCACGAATATCTTACTACAACTATTACAGATATGTAAAATAATATAACAATGCAAATTTTTTCTTTGTTTTGCAGTAAGTATAGCACACAGCCGGAGTATTCTAATTGCACTCAAATAACGAAAGATTTTTCATTTGTGACATAACTGATCAGCCCGGCAAAAACGCTGGCCCGCTCATGTCAGTCATATGAACAGCCCTTTTAGGATCTCAAGATTTTGCATTTACTGATTTACGTATAGTCACCATCATTGCTACTGATTTGGATGTTGTTGTTTTTTAATTATTTTCGCCAATTTCAAATTGTGTGATTGTGATGTTATTTAATTGCTGACGCAGATACTTGAATGTTTAAACATTCAACGACTGAAAGCGACAGGAAGTCTAATATCCCCTGCGAATATTGCTATAAATTGCAAAAAATTGGAACACGTTACCGACACGCAAACTTGACACTTGGTATCAAGGACCATTGTGTTTACAATAAATCTTTGCCAAAAAAACTTAAGAATTCATATATAAAAAATAAACTCTGATCTATAAATATTACTTATGTCTTAAGCTAGCGAAGCTTATGCCTTATTTTGATTACTGTTCACCCTTACGGGATACATGTGGCAAGCTACTGAAAGATAAATTACAAAGACTTCAAAACCGTGCTGCAAGCTAGGGTCATAACGGGAGCAAATTATGATATACGTTCGATGACGTACTAAACAGTTTACAATGGGATACCCTCCAAATTAGACGTGCAAGAGTAAAGGGCACTCTAGTTTATAAAATCGTACATGGGCAATCCGCGCCGTGTCTGCGAGACGGTCTAACAAATTTTAAAGATAATAATAAAAATTATAATCTCAGAAATCTCGAGACTGATCTAGCAAACACTAACGTTCTCAAGCGTAGCTTTAAATATAGTGGTGCAATGCTGTGGAATGTATGTATGTATGTAAGTATGTATGTATGTATGTATGTATGTATGTATGTATGTATGTATGTATGTATGTATGTATGTATGTATGTATGTATGTATGTATGTATGTATGTATGTATGTATGTATGTATGTATGTATGTATGTATGTATGTATGTATGTATGTATGTATGTATGTATGTATGTGTGTATGTGTGTATGTATGTATGTATGTATGTATGTATGTATGTATGTATGTATGTATGTATGTATGTATGTATGTATGTATGTATGTATGTATGTATGTATGTATGTATGTATGTATGTATGTATGTATGTATGTATGTATGTATGTATGTATGTATGTATGTATGTATGTATGTATGTATGTATGTATGTATGTATGTATGTATATATGTATGTCATATGTCATATGTCACTGTGATGATATGTTTGATTCGATTTAAAACTTCGTCCGGTTCCCATACTTTTTTTTAACTGTATATTGATCATGCATTTCAAGCAGCAATAGTCCCACTTGGCTCGATGGTTACTTAGAGCATCCGGTTAGGACTGAGTTGTAGGTTTGAGTTCCGTCGGCAGCTCGGAGTTTCTGAGTTGCATGTAAACATGTGCCCAGATTGACTTCACTCGCGTTTTTCGATCCGATTCGACTGTCAATCCGTTGCATGTAAACAGGACCTTAGTCTCAATCATTCTGGCGAATGAAACAAAATGTTTTTTATGGTGGTGGGGTAATCATCAATTGAAACATCAAACAGTTGTAATTCGTCATTTGCTTTCGAATATCTACTAAGGGCCTGTTTATATAATCCCGGTGTACCGGGATGTCCCGGTTGCCCGGGATGAATTTCATCCCGTGTTAATATGGAGTAAACAAAGTGCTCGTCCCGGCTGACTGGGATGAATTTCATCCCGGGTCAAAAAGCTCGGGAATTTAAGGAAATGGACAAAAAAGCAAAAACTCACCCTAATTATACAATGTTAGAAGTTATTTCACTTTTATTTCGTGTTTTGTCTTTAGACCTGACCGTTTGGACGAAATTCTGACCGTAATATCATTCAAAGTTACAAGCATTGTAGTTCAGTAAACTTCATCCCGGTGTACCGGGATGTTGCGTTTATATGGGAAAAAATCTGTCCCGGTGTACCGAGATCTCGGTTGATTCAACCGGGATCCCAGTACACCGGGACGTTCCTGTCTCCATATAAACGCAACCGCGAAAATAACAGTAAATTATCTACAAGCCAAGTTCCCGGTGGACCGGGACGTCCCGGTACACCGGGATCATATAAACAGGCCCTAATTGACTGTCTGCTCATAGGCGTACGACCGGGGAAGCTGGGAAGCTACAGCCCCCCAGTTATCTGGAAATTAGTCTATTCGGGCAAAAATGGTCTTGTCATACGATTAATGAGTACGACACTTACGACACGTTATTCGAGGGTAATTAAGTAACAGATAAATTATCAATTTAACAGAAACATCTGCATATATTATGACTTTTAAATAAACTTTCTGGTGTTAAATTTTCTTGTAAGAATAGAATATTTTAAAAAACATACATTAGTTTCAGTCAAAATTTGAAGTAGCTAGGTTTCAAAGGAAACTACGAGATGACAGTGTTGCCTGTACGCATGGTGTACCTATTTTTTAGAAGTGCTTAATATCATCATATCATGCAGTTAGTTATATGGCTGCATGCATGTTCATAGATCCGGCATAACACATTAGTTATCTTTAGTGATGCATGTGATGATTTTCTAGTTCGTTGCAATGGTAAATAAATTGAGGCGGTGGTTGACCTACATCTGCAACTGTTAAACTGCTGTGTAGTTAAGCGATTCAAGAGAAGAGATTTGATCATTTATAAATACTCTTCAAGGGAGAGACTACGAGTACTGAACAACCATGCATCATTAATATTCCAAATAGAGAAATAAACAGATTAACAGAGAATTAGCGAGGGCCCTTCTCTCTTTCTCTCTGACTAAGGGCTTTCGTTCGAAACGTTAGACTCCTACGTTCTCTGTTTCGGCAGTATATCTAACCTTACTATATATATTTCGACTCACTGTTATTACAGACAGACATTTTCATCATCTCATACTTTGCCAAACCACCGATAGCGCTTAAAGAATTCAATACTTTCTCAATACATTTGTGTACGCTCATATGATAACTCTTGAAATCAAATCAGAATGCTCCGTCACCGATTTAGTTGCCGAGACGAATTTAATTCGTGTCGAATTTTAATAATCGAGTTATACGTCGCAGTTTCGTCGAATAAAATTCAAACAATTAAATTCGTCTGAATTAAATTCGTCTATTGTGCGCAGGACTAACTTAATTACTTAAAAATACTATAATTACTGAACGGTTGGTTTTCTTAGCCAGGGCCGTGTTTGCAAAGAATTAGCCAGGTCATTAAATTAAATTAAATTTACATTTAAAAATTTAACTCGTCCTTACGTCAACAATTTGATTATTTATAGATTAGTGTGGACCCAGAGGCGTAGGGACGGATTCAAAGTTGGGGGGCTGAAGTCGACATGCGGATAATCAGTAACCGCATTTTTAGCGGGGTTCGGGGTGCTCTCCCGGAAAATTTTGAAATCTAGAACCTCGGAAACACAATTTGCAGCAATTTGAGGAAACTTTTTCATCTAATTCTACAGCAAGCATAGTTCAAATTTTAACATAAAAACGAAGAGATTATTAAACCAACATACCTTAAAGCCTCGACAGACGACACTTCACAAAACTGAACACTTTTTAGGGATTGCATGCATTGAAGTCGCTTTAATAATCTTTCAATAATTGTGTTTAAACACCTACACAATAGCTTCTAATTCTTCGTCAACTTAGCTTCCGTATAATTAACTTTGTTGTCGCCGTCACTCGCCATTTTATCAAGACTCCGATTAATCGCAGACATTCTCAAATTTGTGGTTTATGACTGGTAAGCTGCTTTTTATTGACAAACTTAAAAAATATGGTATACTATACAAACAAGTGAAGTACAAATAAAGTAATTTTAATACGAACCAAAGATGAACCCTGTAGGTAGGCCTAGATTACCGTAAGTAGCTGCTCTCCTAGCCTCTGTATAGTCGTACTAATACAATCATTAAATTTAGCAACGCTTGTCCTGACTTTTTTTTTTGAGGGGGGGGGGGGGGGGGGACTTAGCCCCGCTTCCTACGCCTCTGTGTGGACCATTCCATCATATAATGTTTCGAGTGTCAGTATACGTGACTAGTCCGAAGTATATTTTATATAGAGTCCCCTATACCCCTTCATAAAATGCCTTCACGCGTACGTAAAAATATTTAGTCTTTAGTTTTCACGAGTCACGAAAAATCGCAAAAACTCTTTCACGTTCACAAAAGAATCGAAGCAATCACGATTCACGTAAAAATACAAAAGAAATTCACGGATTAATATTTCGCATCATCTGACTGATTAATAATATTTTGCATTCTTGAAAGCTTTCTCTTCAATCTCAGAAGAATGCAGCAAGTCTGAAAGAGTTCTTTCTGTCCTTGCAGTCCATTGTAAAAGTCTGTATAGTAAACATTGCGATCATGCAAAATTGCGCCTGCCGTCGCTTTTTATTATCTTAATTTGTCTCAACAGTACTCACTAGTTAGTCAGAGTAAAATAGTCAAAATAATCTGTAAGTAGCTAGCGTAAAATACCGATGGTCATCGACAGGTTTCAGAGTGTTGAACAAGATGGTTTAACACCGGTAAAATTAATATATATTTCTGAATGATACTGAAATTATAACAGCTAAATATATATTTACAAAAACTACAATATACAAACTTATTTGTTTAATAAAAACTTTGGCTTGATTGGACTGTCACTAAACTAATCATTTTACAAAGTTTTGATGGTGGAACACATGAATGGCAAAGCCATTCCTGATCACATATCCCCCAGAATGGCAAAGAATGGCACACGAATGGCAAAGCCAGCATCACATATTCCCCAGCTATACACCAGTATGAAAATACGGATCGCTTTTGAGAGTCATCGCTCATTGAAAAACGGCGTCTATTGCGTTTTCGAATCATGACTACCATGCATAATAAATACTTCCGTATATACCTTTTTATGAAAAACGGCAAACTACACTATTATAATATTAATAACAAAGCAAGAAAATGGTGAGCTGCCGAGAATTTTGACAACGAAATACTGACGTTTTACGCGGAGCCCTTCACTAATCTTGAGTCAACACGCTCTTTAGAAAGCAAAAAAGAGTTTCTTATCTAAATATATATTTAGCTGCTATAATTCATCATTCAGAAATATATATTTTTTAACGGTAACGATGTTTGCACAACCTGCTATGGTAATTATACACTTATAAGGGGCTAATCGCATCTAAGGGGTAGTCCTACATGGCTAAAATCAGACACTCCTGGCTTAAGTATATTACACTATTGTTTAATTTCAGCAATGGTTGATCCTGGCCGTGTGGGATCACTGGTTAGGTGCATTAGCTGCTTATAAGTGTATAATTACCATAGCAAGTTGCGCAAACATTGTTTCTGGTTTCGTAAGATCGTTTTATATAGTTTCCTATCCTGTTCCCCTTCCATTATCTATGGGGACATAATTCCTAGGAAATATGTCCCTGGGGGGACATATTTTGTGGAGAAGTGAAGTTGACCCTGCGCGGACAGTGAAATCATCATGTCACAGTGAATAGAAAAAGAATGAACAGAGCTACTAACTTTATGAGAAACCACGCACTAAAGAAAATACCCATTACTGAGAACGCCCACTATAGTCTCTGCTAATATATTACTTATTGATATGCCCTACTTTAAGTCAGTGTCTATTTTAATGCATGATGTATATAATAATCTGACACCATTAAATATTTCAAATTTGTTTACTTTTTCACAGAAAGTACACAAATATAACACTAGATTTTCCTCAAGAGGTAACTACTATGTGAAGTACTCACCTTTAGACAAACAAAATAAATCATTTTCAAGAACAGTGGTTGGGATTTGGAATAGCATTCCTATCAATTTGTGTAAATTCTCAAAAAACAAATTCAAGAAAACATTACATGAAATATGATTTTCTATACTTATTGAGGAGGATTTTGTTGATGTGCCAACAATAATGAGAAAATTGCAAAACATTAAAATTGAAATAAATTAACAAAGTCTGGGAGACCTCAGCATTATACGTTTGCATTTTCCGGTGTTTATTTATTTATTTAGTTTTTCTATATTTTTTTCTAGTATTGTAGTTTTAATGTGCTTTATAACATGCATATATGGTATATATATGTTCGTATATTATGTATAAAAATATTGATCAGGTAATGATGTGTAACTATGTATATACAGTGGAACCCCCTATCTCGAACTATTCTTTACCTCCCTTGAGGGAGTTCGAGATAATAGGGTAAATTATACAGTTAAACAGTGAAGAAATATGCCACTCTTGTTTGAGATAGCGAGGTTTTCGAGATAACCCAGTTCGAGATAACGAGGTTACTATATATATATATATAATCGAAATATAGTAAGGTTAGATATACTGCCAAAACAGAGAACGTAGGCGTCTAACGTTTCGGGCGAAGGCCCTATATATATATATATATATATATATATATATATATATATATATATATATATATATAGATAGATAGATATATATATATATAGATAGATAGATATATATTATTAGTATTATTATACTTATTGATAGCTATTATTTACTGAATCTAGCCTTGAGATGTTTGTTCGCCTCGACTAGCCTTGTTATTGTGATTGTTACTGTATAATTTTTGATTTTAAATAAAATGATCTGATGATGATGAAGAAAACATTCGTGCACGGATAATGAGATCCGTGGATAATCCATTTGGCAGTAAATCAAGGAAGCAAATTGGCTAGCCTCCCAAGCAGTCGTCAAACCCACTCTCACGGCGTGCCCTTAAAACGTCTGAGGAATATTGGCACTGTGTCACTTGACCAACACTTTTCGAGGGCTGTGAAACTAGCTTCGCTCTGAAACAATATAGAACATTTAAAACAAAACAAACTCCGAAAAGTAGCATCTTGTAAAAACTCAAGATTTGAGGAAATAAACATGACGAGACACAACCTCGTACCCTCGCACGCCCGTTTGATATTCTCAACTGTCACTTCGTCGTACTCAAATGGAACAAATTTCCTGGCGCCAACTCTTGTGTATTTTTGGGCTTTTCCCGACACATCTGCGCTTAAACGTTGCCCCGTCATAGATTCTTCCTCCAGGATCTTAACACCAGAAGTATTCTTTTTAGTTCCTCTTTTCGCAGTCATCTGCTTTTTAAACTTTTTCCAAGCCGCTCGATCAGCCATGTTTTACTGAGGAGTGCGGAGCACATGTAAATTTTCAGCAATAAACGCATGCGCACACGCGATTATACGGCGGCGCAATGCCTTATGGTATACTGTGATAGCGCTGGGCCGATAAAATTTCATTTTGATTTTAAAATACTTTCATATTGCATTTCAAATACATAAAATTTTAATTCGATTTAAATTTCAAATAAAATCTATTTTGAAACACTTTTTATTTATTTTTTCATTTGATTTACATTTAATTTTGAAAATGTTTTCGTTTGATTTAGATTTTATTTTGAAATTGCTTTTCTTTTTGTTTAATTTTGAAATTAGATTTTATTTTAAATGCAATTGAAAATGTTTTTTGCTGTTTTTTTATAAAAAATGTGAAAAATATTCAATGTTCGCGATCGGCCACCATACTCAAGTGAGTCCTGAGGACATTTGAAACTGATGAATTTGAGAAGGGTAATTGATTGATTGATTGATTGATTGATTGATTGATTGATTGATTGAAAACTTTATTTTAAGAGGGTAACACGTGACAGTAAAAAGAATACTGATGAACTAGTGGCCCTCTGGCAATGCTTAGAGTTATGTAAATTACAAATGTTAAAAATAATTACTATATAATTATGGCATGTTGACGATGTTGTGAAGTCGGTTTGTGGGTCGTTCATCGCGAAAATTCCACAAGTTGTCAACAAACCATATTCTATGGGAAGCCCAACCTTCGTACTATGCGCTCGTGGAAGAATTATGGTCGAGCGACGATTTTGAGCGGAGATGTTTGACGGCTTTGAGCTCGGGGCTGAAGTGTGCAGCCTGTCGGCCGTGGATTCAGTTAAATCGCACGAGACGTATGGCATCTGTAGTACCTATGAGATGCTCTCTCGAGTTAAGATTAATGGAAAAGCAATTGATCAACTAACTGTGAATGAACTTAAGGACGAACTTGATCTACGAGGGCTAAGAAAGTTGGGAATTAAAAAGGAACTACAGGAAAGGTTATACGAATATTTTGTAACGGAGAAAGCAATTACGTCGGAAGACCTTAGTATGGAGGGCGATACAGTAAATGAACTGGACGGTCAAACTGGAGATGATCAACCGAACGTTTCTGAAATGATGGACAACATTGTACCTAAAACGGTCGTGGTTAATTCAGATATAGTTGCTGTAAATGACAGTGTGTTGACTCAAACTGCCTCAAACGAAGCGTACATGCAGAAGTTTAACTAAATGCAACCATGAATGCGTAAATGGAGAAATTATTGCAGATATCGAAGGTTTAAAGTTAGACACCACAATTTTACAGTCCACCATTGAACGGATGAACTTTGAATCAGTTCAAACGAAGTTTAAAGCTGAAGTTAAAACCCTAGAAACAAGGCAAAAGGAGATGGAAAATTGGAAATCATTATGAAATTACAGCAAGAGGAGATTAACAATCTCAAAATTGTCGAGAGATTAATTGTACTTCTTCAAACCTGACTGAAAACCAACCCGCAATTTCCAAAGATACTATCCCATGCCCTTTCTTGTTTCGTAGAGGATGGTGCGCGAAAGGTGATCACTGCAATTTCTCTCATTCGAGTTACAATAATGAGCTTTGTAATATTTCGAACTTACCAAAGTATTTGGTACCATGTCTAGCTTTTCTTGAAGAAGAGAGGATTTTGTCTGAAGCGCTCCGAGTGCGATTTTTCCCATGATTCTATAGTAAATCCGTCTACACAACAGCGCCAACCTCAATATGAGCATGTTCCCCCTTTTTTGGAAAATCTTCATGGTATCATGACAATGATAAACCACGTGGAGTCAAGGGTGAAAAAAATCGAAGAAACCAAAGTCGATTCTCAAACTTTTCCAAGAATGAATTTTCACCAACGTCCGTTGATAGATGTGAACCAATGACCGATGATAGATGTGAACGAACGGCCAAGAAGAGATGCGAACCAACGGCCAATGGTGGATCGCAACCTACGGCCGATGACAGATGCGCACCAACGTCCGATGACGGATCTCAACCAACGTCCGATGATGGATTTCAACCAACGTCCGATGATGGATTTCAACCAACGTCCGATGATGGATTTCAACCAACGGCCTTTGACACTTTACAACCAACGTCCGATGATGGCTTTCAACCAACCTTCGATGATGGTTTTCAACCAACGTCCGATGATGGATTTCAACCAACGTTCGATGATGGATGCGAACCAACGTCAAATGATGGATCTCAACCAACGCCCGATAATAGACCTCAATCAACGCCCAATGAGGAAGTTTCTACACTATCCTTATCCCCGACCATTGATGGACATCCCAACATATCCCCCAAGCTATTGACACCCTTAGCGAAAACACGATCTTATTATGTTCCTATAAGTCAGTGCTTGCAAAGGTTATGTCTTTAGTTCAAAAGATAGACGAAGTTCAAGAATTTATCTATCGGAACGACATCGATCTGGCGTTTCTTACCGAAACATGGCTGAAAGAGTCGATAGCAGATAGCGTAATCAATATTCCAGGTTACACAATTTTGCGCAGAGACAGAGTCGTTAGTAACCATGGTGGGGTGTGTGTCTATCTCAAAAATTACAATATTAAATATAAGTTCCTTGAAGGATTAAGTTGTTGCCAAGACCACAAAATCCTCTGGGTACATTTAAAGCCAAATCGTCTTCCACGGGGCTTTTCCTCTCTAATAGTCGCCGCCGTATATCATCCTCCAGGAGCCGATGAAGCCTCTATTCGTGACCATTTGTTTCGATCCATCACCCTTGCTGAGTCACTTTATCCGAACTGTGGTCTGATTGTGGCAGGTGATTTTAACCGTCTAAACGTCAAACGGGTTCAGAAACATTTCCATCTTAAACAAATTGTAAAAGTACCGACTCGTAGGAATATTATTCTTGATTATATTCTTACCAATATGCATGATTACTACGACACAGCCCAGGCTCTATTACCCTTTGGTCTATCTGATCATAATGTGATTGTTGCGTCACCCAAGACAAGAGTCCAAAACTATAACACTAAAAAAATCATTTCGAGATTGGATAACCCAGAAATTAAAATCTCTTATTCAAAAAAGACAGCACGCGTTTGCTAGGAGCGGGGTGAACTCAGTAGTCTTTAAGTTCTATAGAAATGCTGTTAACCGTGAGAGGAAAGTTTGCAAGTCTCGTTATTATCAATCTAGAGTACAACAAATAAAAAGAGAGAAACCAAAAGTCTGGTGGAAAGAAGTAAAGTGGTTAACTGGTTTGCAGTCTCGATCCGGAGACCTACTTGATCAGATTAACGTTGAAGAGATCGAAAACTTGACTATGCTGGAGAAAGCAAACGCGATTAACAACGCATTTCTTGAGCCCCTAGAAGGATATCGTCTTCATACTCCGCCAGCCAAACTTGCCCTGGAAGAAAATCCTGAGTTCCTACAGGTGACTGAAGAGAGAGTTCTAAATCTATTGTTAAAACTCAGTCCTTCAAAGGCTTCTGGTCCGGATGGGATACCTAACTGGTTACTACGACTTTATGCTGATTGTCTTGCCTTCCCAATTAGCAAGATTTTGAATACCTCATTCAGTGAACAACTTTTACCTTGTTCATGGAAACTCGTCAAGATAACTCCTCTCCCAAAGAAGAAGATTGTCGAAAACCTAAGTAAAGACCTCAGACCGATTTTACTGACACCTTGTATCTCAAAAGTCGCTGAAGAATTTGTTGTATGTGATTATGTTAAGCCCGCGGTTTTGAAAATCATAGATCCTCATCAGTATGGCGCGCTTCCTAAGTCCTGCACCACCTTTGCTCTGCTGAGTATGATCCATAATTGGTCGCTCGGAACTGACGGCAATGGCGCTACCGCACATATTATCCTCTTCGATTACCGGAAGGCTTTCGACCTGATCGATCATTCCATTCTGGTTAGGAAGCTATGTAATCTTGAACTGTCTAACAGTATCATTAACTGGATAATCGATTTCCTGACCAATAGATTCCAAAGAATCAGACTTGCTGATGACTGTCTCTCTGAATGGGGTTCAGTCCCTTCAGGCGTGCCCCAGGGAACGAAATTGGGTCCATGGATGTTCCTAAATATGATAAATGACCTTGCTATCGAAGAAGCTAGCTTGTGGAAATTTGTCGATGATTCAACGACTTCAGAAATAGTCACCGAAAGTAGAGTGAGTCAAGCCCAGGCTATTGTTAACAAGATGACACAATGGTCCACAGCCAATAGATTTCAACTTAATCCTGATAAATGCAAAGAACTCCGTATATCGTTTTCAAGAAACCAGCAAAATTTTAGTCCCGTTAGTGCTGAAGGCAAACATTTAGAAATTGTTCAAAGCGTAAAGCTTTTGGGCCTTACAATTAGCAGTAATTTAACCTGGAATGCACATGTTAAAGAAGTTGTAAAAAAGGCGTCCAAAAGAATTTATTTTTTAATACAACTTAAAAGGGCTGGCGTTCCTCCCAAAGATCTAAAATTGTTTCATGTTACTTGTATTAGATCGATTCTAGATTACGCAGTTAATGTGTTTCATTATCAGTTACCAAACTACTTGATGAATGAAATGGAGCGAGTAAAAAAGCGAGTTATGGCAATAATTTTTCCTAATCAGGACTATAACGTGGCCCTGGAGAAGTTAAATATGGAACGACTTGACACTCATCATACGGACATTTGTAGAAAACTTTTCACTTTGATTACTAACATTAATACCCACAGTCTTTATAGTTTGTTACCTCCACTTTACCTGTCAAACTATAATTTAAGACAGCCTCCCAAGTTCGTTACACCAAAATGTAAAACGAATCGATATAGGAACACTTTTATTATTTCATCATGCCGTAATGCAAATGCGTCCTCATGATGTTACTAATAGTTATTTGTAGTTAGGTTTAGATTTATTCTTATAATACTACTTTACTTATACTCGTTCTATAAGGTATTTATATATATAAATATATATACATTTGTAAATACGTAATTCACCCTTTGGATTGCATATGTATTTTACCATTAAACCATCTATCTATCTAAGATATTCGTTCTACGCATGCGTAGCTAATACGGGTCAGCCCGTATTTCGCGAGCCTCGACAGCCGACATTTCCGATCGTGACCCTGGCAAAGGCTGGTCACGTGACACCAATAATTTTGGAATATTTTGCTGAGTAACTCACACTGTACCGGGGGGCGCGGTACAGTCACTGATGAACAGAGTATGGTTGGCCTATTCAGCGAACTATTTTATAGGAACTCAAGAATAACCAAGCCGTGCAAATAACAAGACATTATCTTAACAAATTGATCAAATCAGTTAGTAAGAAGCGTCCACACTACAACATATTTGCTTTATTATTGCAAGCAAGAAATGTTTAATATTTCGGTTTCTGGACTTTCCGAATCTAATTTAAAAAGTTTAGAAATATACAAAGTCAAAATCTTCAGTGCTGATCTATAATGTTTGTCGATCGTACTGATTGTAGGTGATCGAATATTTGTATTAAAGTACAACCTGAAAGTCAACGAGGACAGCAGATTCGAATATGCCATTTGAATATTAAATCGACAGATACAACAACTAAATTTCCACAAATCCAAAACGTGTGGGCAAGATACATAAATGTGCTATACTGGACAGTAAATAAACTTCCAACAATCAACAGCATTCGAATATTTTAAGTGCATGTAATGCAGCAGTACCTTTACCCACGGCTGTACCGCAGTAGTTCTACTGAAAGCAGGTTTCTGTTTAACTGTTGTTTATGATCGTTCGTCGCCTTCGCCTTTCTTTCTGAGTTTCTGACGATTGACGAGAACAAATATGAAATATCCAGCAAATGTCGTAACTTTTCAAATAGATCTAATTTACCGCTCGAATTTAACATTACAGGACTTGCAGCAACCTGCTACGTTTATAAAAGAACCAAAACAACTGCTCCCCCCATGGACCGGCGAAGCTCAAATTATCCACGTGACCAAATACTCCAAAGAATCTTGGAGTATTTTTGAATCACGTGACCAGCCTTTGCCAGGATCTTCTCCTCTCGCCATTTTGAAAGTAGAGAAGACCCTGGGTACGAGGTTGGACGAGACAGTAATCAAGGCGTAACCTGTGTACAGCCGCTCTCCCGTGTGAAAATAGGGGTCGAGGCAATCTCGTACTCAGGGTCTGCGTTCCTTTTGGCCACAGGCCACCAAGAATCGGAGGCTCTGGGAAACTCCGATGAAACTCGTCATCTGATTGGTTAGTTGAAAAACGAATAGTAAAATATTTTGGGCCTTTTTTACCGGTAAACAAATATTTTTCCTGGTCTTTGAGCAAGCGAACGATCGTCGATGACTGTTATAAATTATAGGCAACTGGGAACCAGAGGACTGGGAACAAAAACCCAATTTTGGGGTCTTTTTCATCGGAGTTTCCCAGAGCCTCCAGAGCCCTAATAGACTTGGCAGTGCTTTCCTGCACGAGAGGACCCCAATACCCAGGAAGACCCCTACCATATATGGCGTTCCAAGCCATTTCCGTCATGAGTGGCTACGGACCAAGTTATATTTACTTATTTCAGTTTGTTTTGGATATGCAAATTTAACATTTTGACGTCGTAGCCCGGTACATAATAGGGAGCTTAAGCAAATACAACGCGAACGTCAAGGACAACGTCCTTAATACAATAGATTTTTCCTCACACAACAAAGAAAATGAATAATTTTTAGCCCCAAGAGTAATCCTAACGCCGTCCCCGTTCTACAACGTTATTCAGATCATTTTCACGTCTTCAGGACGACGGTAACTCTTGAAACGGCGAAACCTGTTAGTTGAGTTTGACTTCAAACTGTGCGACAAAAATCCTTTTAGAACTCTGAAGCTTTTGAATGTCGGAAAACATAGTTTACGTATTCAATGCTACGCAAATGATTCGTGGTTTCTGCCAGATACTGAACTTTAGATTGCTGTTGCCGTCCTAGCTTGCTTAAGCTCCCTAATGAGCTATCGGAGACTGAGGAGGTTAGCATCAAACCAAATTAATTTGAATGTCAAGCATGTGGTTGTGTTTCGCCCACAACAATAAACTGTAGACTTTCAAGTGATTATTATATTTGATAATGGCACTGGAAGGTACATAGCTTTTTCGGTAACTCACTATGTACGTGTGACTATGTACGGAAAAGATATTACTCTATAATTTTAAGTGTTCTTTCAAGTATGACAAAGTTAACGTTCGTTTCATAGGCACTTTACAATTCTTATATTTTTATATTTTTATAAAGTTCTAAAAGATTCTTATAAATGGATGTCGGATATTAGCCTGCCTCCTGTGCATCTGAGAAGCTGCAGTGTCGCATGCGGGGAGGTTTAGTCGGCCATATGGTTGCTCTTTAATTAGTTATTTTGGCCTAAGAAAATTAGAGTTTTAGTTTTAGCATAGTCCCTAGAATTATATTGTCTGGAGACGCGGCGAACAACAAAGCGGTTAACAATGAGCTACAATTTAGGTTGAGGGTGGCAAATAAAGTGCACAATCTTTTGTTTTGCGTTCATTAATATTTATAAAGCAACGCTGCGATTGGTTGATTGCTTCATTATACCAAAAATACAATGTGTTCAGCAAGCGTTAAGGTGAAATAAGGTGCACAAACGTGAACAAAAACCTAGAACAAAGACTTTGGCCGCGTTTCCAGACAATTTATTTCTAGGGACTATGGTTTTAGTACGTTCTTACTTTATTACTCTACCTACGTCACAAGCCTATTCGCCTAAGGCCAAGATTCTTTCGACATGCGCGTTTTTTGTTGTTTTCTCTTTCAAAACAGTATGTTTTATTATAGCTATGTATGATTATATTATTACGAGACAACTTCTTATACAGTATTCTGTTTTGATTTTAAAACAAAATAAAATCGTCGTTGCATGGCAACTGCGCAAGAAATGCGTCAAATAATTATTTGTTTACTTCATTATTAACGGCTGCAATTAACTTTCCTGCAGAACAAGAAAAGCAAATAATGGAATAGAATAGAACAGAGTAGAGTAGAGTAGAGTAGAGTAGAGTAGAGTAGAGTAGAGTAGAGTAGAGTAGAGTAGAGTAGAGTGGAGTGGAGTGGAGGGAGGGAGGGAGGGAGGGAGTGGAGTGGAGTGGAGTGGAGGGAGTGGAGTGGAGTGGAGGGAGGGAGGGTGGGTGGGTGGGGGAGTGGATTGGAGTGGGGTGGGGTGGAGTGGAGTGGAGTGGAGTCGAATGGAATGGAATAGAATGGAATAGGATAGAAAAAAAACTTTATTGCACGAGGGAAAAGACGTATTAACCAAACAGGTTATCTAACATACGCCCTCAAAATATAACATTAATTACAAAATGATATACTAAACAGAAAACACTATATATACAAATACAAGGAAAAAATAATGTTAAGTAGACTCTAGTTAAGTAGAAAATCTTCTAGATGGTCAATATAAGCAAGTTTATCAAGAAAGTAATAACGGAGTTTGTTTTTAGTGTACAAACAATGTTGACAATTATAACTGACAGCAACTTCTTAATATAACTAGCAACTTTTTTAGTCATGCAATTTTTCATATTTTTTTACAATTTTTTTTTCAACATTTAAGTAATTTATGAACTGAGTATAACTGCTTTCCAATGTTAAACTAGGCATAGTTCTAAACAAAATTATGCAAAAAATATTTCAGTTTAGAAAATAAGTCTTTATATACAAGTAAATATAACGGCAGTGTGATAAACCTTTCTGCACGACGTGCGTAGATAACGCGTTGAGAGATTTGATTGGCTCTCGCAAAACTATGGACATCCAAAACTTTGGACATCTTTGAACATTAGCCAATCAGATTTGTCAAAACTGAGAAAGATCGCGTGATCCATTCACTTTATGCGGAAAGGTCTATTCACTCAGGTTGTCCAAGTGCAATTTTCCTAACCAATTTATAGAGAAAGGTAGTGTATCTTCATAAGTAGCTATAGGAGCAACTTTGGAAGAAAAGAGATTAACTTGGTTTCCACTAGCCTTGGCATTACCAGACGGGAAAAGATTTGCTTCATCTTCATGAATCTCAGATTGACCAAAAGAAAAAGAATCGATGTCAGCTTCACCAGGAGAATATGGGTCTCCATACAGACTTAAATCAAACACTCTTTCGTCAAAAAAACTGAGAGAATTGTCTTCATCAATTAAATCAATATTTGTTTCAGCAGAAAAATCTTTTTCTGTTTCATTAAACTCAGGTTCGGTATTATCTGCTTGAAAACTCTTATCGACGACTTCTTGACAATCTTTGGCGTTGCCAGGTTTTGCTTGTCTATCTGTTGGATTATACCCAAGAATTCTTTCAATGTCACAAACAAAAGTATACACATAACGTTTACCAGCCGTCTTTGAAATGATGTTCTTGTCGTAGTAGTACCTGATTCCACGACTGAACTTCTCATAATCCATTTTTGACTTGCCCTTTGTCTCGCCCCACAGTCTGGCCACATTTTCTGGATTAAGAATCTTGAATTCGAAAGGCTGTTGATGAGTCCAACACACATCACTGGTATGTTTCTCACTGGTAAGTAATTGCAAAATAAACTGCCAGAGTTTAACCACACCATTGCCTATAGAATATTAAAATCAAATTTAATACAATATTGAAAAAACTAACCCTACATGAAATAAATTGTTCAGTAGATTAAATTTAATCCAAAGTGCATTCATTCAATTGCCGATTCACGGTATGCAAATTCTAAGGACTGCATGCATGGGTTTTCATTTGCAGAATTGCGCATGACCTATAAGGCAATGAAGTTGCAAAATCAGCCTTCTACGTAACTTTTTTCAAGCTGTTATTGCCTATGACACAATACAAATTACACCCAGTAAATGCACATCAAATACGCGTAATGTGTTCAGCATTTGAAGTATAAATTGCAGTAATACTTTACGTACCATTGTACTGCACCAACTGTTTTTGTCGTCTTTTTCGTCGATTTCGGGCTTCTATAGTTTGAAAAATTGGTACCTATTTACATTTATGTCATCATGTCATTTAATATGTAACAATTTAGCTATGTCATCAGTCATCGTAATAAAAAAGTAAAGTGAGATTGATCTGCAGCAGCAGAGACAGCTATATATTATGTTGAACTTTTAATCCATTCAAAAAAGTCGTTAAAATTCAAAAACCATACTCGGCCTTAAACGTATGTTTTTTTACGTACAGAAAATGCGCATTTGATATTAATGTACTACCTATACCCTATAAGAAAATTTAAGAGAGATAGTTCACTCCACCTGTCTCCAGCATTTTTAAATCCAAATTAAAAATTAAAGTTGAAAGTTTTAAACGATATATATATATATATATATATATATATATATATATATATATATATATATATATATATATATATATATATTTATATTTATATATATTTATAGACTATCAGTTAGAAATTTGTAAGTTAGGACAGCGTAGTCGAAGTGCGTCTAAATTTGACTATGACGAATCGATGATAGTGACTGAAACTGAAACGCTTTCGTTTAATATATATATATATATATATATATATATATATATATATATATATATACATATATACATATATATATATATATATATATATATATATATATATATATATATACATATATATATGTATATATATATATATATAAAATATCAAAATTGATTAAATGTAATCAAATACAGGTATAAAATAAAATTATAATACCAAAAGAACTTAGTAGTTTGATTGTGTATTTATTCTTGCAACGCGTTTCGCCACTTTTTGTCGTGGTTAAAGTGACGAAACGCGTTGCAAGAATAAATACACAATTAAGCTACTAAGTTCTTTTGGTATTACAATTTTTATATATATATTCTTTTTTAGATGAAACAGCCTGTAGCAGACTTTTGAGGTAAGCGAAAATCTATATTTGCTCTAACTATATGTTATCGAGGACTCTGCGTTTATATATATATATATATATATATATATATATATATAATAAAATATATATATATATATATATATATATATATATATATATTATAATGAGAAACATTCCAATAGTTCGTTACTTTGTAGGCTTTTTTGATTATTTCTAAAAACAAAGCATACTAACTAGTACTAGCATAGGCAGCACAAATATGTAAGTCGTTAAGATTAAAACTGTGTTTAGCTTGTTATTGCTTGTTATTGTGTTTAGCTTGTTTTTTCCAAGTTTTAATCTAAACGACCTATATATTTGGGCTGTCTATGGTACCAGTGGTTACCCGTGAAAAATTCACGGTCATGAAAAAAGAACATGAGTAGTATAGCTAATTAATTTAGCACATTTTCAATTGACTGCTCGACTAACAAGTTTCTACTAGCTATAAAATAAGTTATATCGCTAGTTGCTTAAAATTTTACAGTTAATAAATATGTACCATGTGATGCTGGAAAATTTCGTTTGCGCTTTCTTCCACTTTGAGATAGCTTTTTCGGCACCACAGTTGGGACAATAAAAGAACTTTCTGTTGCAGCTGCATAGAAAAAACATAATTCATTTCATACACAAGATAAAATTAGTAAAAAGTAAGTATAGTATATGCAACGAAGGTACGGTTGACTTGCGTGCATGAACCAATACATGATAGCATTATCTTAATATAATGAAACCTCTATTTGGCTGATGCTTTTATGATCTAATAAGGTGTCTGCTTCAGAGTGGTGACCGTTATATATGCGCATTGTTGTTATACATGCATGTGAAACAACTTGATCTTTTTACTCTGTAGTCTAACATCAGACGTACGATTTTACTTGTCATGAGGAGATGTCGAGGGAAGGCATGCATGAAAGGGTTAAAGAGTATTGACAATATAACAATAGATTAGATGTTTGCAGGCATAAATATGTTTTGAGGGTTAAAATTGGCTCTGAGGGGGGCCAAAAACATATTTATGCCCAAGAACATCAACTCTATTACTATTATAATAAATTTAGTGGGCATTTGGAAGATAATTAAATACAATATACGGTAAACAGTCTCTTCAACGGTACCAACCCAGACATGGCTACTCAGACATCTCCGCAAAATTAATAATTCGCTAGATACATTTCGCCGACATTTGTAGCTTTTTTAAAGCATTTGCACAGATTTATCTCCACGACCAGCAAGTTGAACATATTCATAATCATTCATAATACCATTCGTCGTAAATGTTGTAAAATTCTGAGCTATATAGGAAGCGAAATATTAGCTTTCAAGTAAACTAATTCAGGCAGTCGCTTCAGACACTAAACGCCTTTGAGCTTTCGTTTACAATCTTAAATTTCTCTATAAACGCTTTACATGCACTGACTTTCACGCTTATTATCACGCTTACAGGCAGCAAGAACGTAGTCAAAAGAATATTCTTCGTAAATTTTGTGAAATTCTAGGCTGTACCTTTCAAAATATTAGCTTTCGACTATAAAACAAATTACACATATAAACAACACGTCGAAACTGCACGACAGGCTCAGAATTCTCCATTTTAGCCCGCAAAATACACCACAAAGCGCGAGAAAATTGTTATAATATAAATTAGTTTTTCTAATTTTAAAGAACTTCATTACCAGAAATTTGTGTCATTTGTGCCGCTGCTCTCGGTCAGCGGCTATATTCGCCTAATAATATAATTATGTATTCTAGAATGTCTAATGAGTGTGATTCTACTGTATTCTAGTGTTTCTCATTATTCAGGTCATTGAGTTCTTTAGAATTCGCCTAAATCGTGCATGTATTTGCTGAGTACTATGCTAGAGACAAATGAGGACCTTATTTGCTCTCGAAGTAGACTGACTTATGCTGCCGAATACAACGCGAGTCGGACACTTCGCATCGCCCGTAACGTTGTCGGTCAATTTGGCCAATTTCTAGAACCTGTTTGCAAAGATTACTATGGCTAACACTATTGATAGTGGCACTTTCAGTGCAAAAATAAGACGAGCTAGGGAAGTACTTTGTCGTCGAAGTAAGCAAATGTTTTTTAGTTATAACTGTTGCTTAGTCCACGCTGAAGTCAAATGGAGTCGGGCAAAGAAGAAATATGTCACCGTTTAAGCAAAATTTGAATTATTATGTGCTCTCCTTATTATTTACTGTTGAAAATCTCCATTATTATGGTCCTTAATACGCACGCGCGCCACCAACTTGTCCCAAATTTCTGGTAATGTGGAAAATGTAATGAAAGAACTTTTAGAACTTTTATCTATTTTTCTCCGTTTTCGAGATATTTCAATATGTTTCATGAATTGAGATGATCTTTGACGTCATAACTATTGCCCAACACGAAATGTTTAGTGTCACGAAGAATCAGTTAATGTGCACATTTAAGAGATTTTTTTTAACAAACTTGGAGATATATCATATATATCAGTATAACTTAGCTTGTGAACACGCTTTCTCTGTGGGCTCGGGAGGAAGGAGGGGCGGGAGGAGGGAGCGTTGGAAGTATATTGCTCAAACAAATTGGAATACAGCCTCGTATCCAGCTTTTTTTCCTCGGAGTTCCTGAGTACGATGTTGATATATATATATATATATATATATATATATATATATATATATATATGTATATATATGTATATGTATGTATATATATATATATATATATATATATATATATATATGTATATGTGTGTATATATATATATATATATATATATATATATATATATATATATATATATCAAGGTCTTTAAACGAAATATATTAAGGTTTTTCTTTACTATTTACAAACTCTTTCAAATTAGATAAACTTAATTTATATTGCTAATGCCTTTCAAGAGCAGTGTTCGTTAAAAGAGGTTTGACTGTAGAGAACCTACCTTCAACAGAAGGAAGAGGAAACTGAGTCACTTTATTATTATTTGTCCAAGAAAATGTTTCACTTTCTACGGCAATATATTTGGGGGCAAAAACATCACCACGAAGTCCATTAGCAAGTTGAGTTAGCTCAAAACCACCTAAAGATGAAACAATGGTCGCTTGACTTTTAGAGTTAATTGCCTGTGATGAATCGGTTGGCCAGATCATGAAATCGTGTATGTTGTTCAAACCTGCAATTAAAGCAAATATGATGTATGAGGGATAATGTAAAATTAGACTGATTTAATTGTTGATCATATAACGCTGTATGTTTGTTTATCAGTATTCTTGTTTTATATTTATCCTATATATAACTTTCGAATAAATTTTTGACGTTTTCCTATTGACCAGTCAATCTTTAGAGCGGCTAAAATATATCAAAAATGCCTTTCTAAAAATTTTAAACTAACAATTATTAAAGAAACGTTGCCGTAATTTCTGTGAATGTACTTTGCTTTTCAATGGCAACCTCAGTGGGCAAATATTTCCTGATACTATAGCAAACGAGAAGTTTGGAACATGCTGTCAGTTTAATCAAAACTTTCTGTGTTTTTAATTTTAGCCATGTTTCTTTTAGTCAGAACAATTTGTGAGACTTTCAGTGAACACGTAACCTTCTGATCTCTACTTAGACAGCTCTAAACATTTAGCTTCTATATAGGCATTCTAGATCCCAGTGACCCAGTGTATAAAATAACTGTCGGAAACTGCATTTATCATCGATTAAATTTTACTTATATGGTATAATAATAAGCAATTACAGTGAAGTTACTGAGGCACTCAGTACGTGTCCAACACTCCAACTGCAGTGATCGAAATATAGTTGTAATTATTGTAATTCAGTCGGCGATTGATCGGCGATTGTTTGCGATCTTTTACAACAGTCGTGTTTCCATATAGTTGTAATTGTTGTAATCGCCGATTCGCTCGGACTGAGGACGTCTCGGTCTTGACAAAGTTGAGATGAGCTAAGCGTGATATTCAAAAACAAACTGAATGACTAAAACTATGTTTGTGATCATTTTCAGTTTATGTAATAAACATATAGCAAGCATGATTTACACGCTCAATAACTTTGCCGCTTCAGTCTCATGTTTCGTGAACGTTTGACGACAGTTGCAAACATTTGATTTGGCGTACGGCATTCAAGTCTTCGAACTAGTCATTTAGTAGACTTCTTTGACGAAATCCAGGTTTTTTTGAAAGGATTTGACCGGTTTTTGTAAATAATTTTGTGTTTTACGTTGCAAATATCTAGCAAAAAGTCGCCGACTGTCGGCGATTGATATTTCCATTAACTGTTGTCGCATCGGCGACTGTTGGTAATTGTTGTAGAAGTTGAAACTGATTCAACTTCTACAACAGTCGCCGACTGTCGCCGATTGGATTACAACAAGCGTTTCCATTAAGATGTAATGTTGTAAGACCTGATCGTCGATAGTCGCCGACTGAGTTACAACAGTTACATTTACAACTATATGGAAACCAGACTTAAATTACCTAGGTTCCATATGCACGCCGTGCAGTAATTGCTGCGAGCCTCAAGGCGAGCAGCTCACTAATCTTGACGAGGTCTGGTCCGAGTTTATATGCGTTCACAAACTCGATTCTTAGGATTTCGTGGACGATGATCTTCGGTATACGCCCGATCAGCGGCAGGCATTATTACTACCAAACTCAGTGTCTTTTCCGTAAGAAAAAAGGTTGTCTGGAAGGCGGCCAAACGAATTCAGTTGAATAAGATGTTAATTTTGAACGGAGTGTAAAATGAATGTGATACTGTAGTACACGCCATTCAAAAACATCTTGTTCAACAGAATTCGTTGATTTCGTTCACACGCCACGCTGCATTCCTGAGCCGTTGACGTCACAAAACATAAACGTTTGGCCGCCTTCCAGACAACCTTTTTTCTTCCGGAAAAGACACGCTACACAACGTTATCTTTCTTCCTCGAGGACTTTTCTTGGCAAGTTGGCATTGTTTGGCGCTGGAATAGTATACATTGATTTATTAAAGAGAAGTAAGTGTGACGTCCATGTTGAGGAAAACGTCGCATGCTTAAGCTCTTTAATTGAAAATGCTTCGGACGATAACAAGTATTTTACTACTAAATAGTAAATGGTAGCAACTCGCAGCACTTCACTTTTGATAAAAACGTCTAGTTTATTATCTTTAGTGCACAGTGTTCACTTAGATACAAAATTGTATATGGACAGGTCGAGTTAGAGATGTGTATGTTTCAAAGATCAACTCAATTTTTTTGTTTCTCTAGTAGTACAGGCGAATTTCGGGTATATACAGCGCGCGGAGAGGTCCATGCACTTACTAAATCAACTTAATGTTATACGTATTTTGCACGTAAGAAAAATTGGATTGCATGGTCCATATATCTTTTTGTATTTTCAGAGAAACAATATTCATCATCAGACCCAAGTTGAAAGAGCTCAAGATTGTCCAAACTGTCTAGTTCAGATGGGACAACAGCAACATATATATATATATATATATATATATATATATATATATATATATATATATATATATATATTTCAAAAACTCATTAATAATTCATGAGGAAAACACAAAAGAAAATCATGACCGTATCGTATCTTTATATGTGATAAAGATTTCTCCTGATTTACATAAACTTTAGCTTTGATTTTCTCGGCTTAGACAAGGTTATTTTTCAAACTAACTCCGCCAATCAACTTACCAAGTGGTTCGTTTTTGAAGCCGTATAATAAATTCGCAGTTCGTGTTTTATCAGATATAAAAACACTCGGCTTCGCCTCGTGTCTTTATATCTGATAAAACACTCCTGCTCGTTTATTATACAGTACATAACAAACATGTTTATCTTAATCTTTTCACCGCGCCCCCTCTCCTCCAACTCGAGACCACTTTCGGCCCCCATAAGTTGGTTTACCGGTTTCACATCGCACTCCCACCTAGAATACGTAGCAAAATAACCACAATAACAAATACATTACACTATATTTTCCGATTATGGAAATAAGCAGAAGAAAAATCTCGTGTACATGTGTATCAGGCTTAACTTATCTTTGGTTAAATATCTAAAATTATACCAAACGCTTACGATCACGAGGACGAGCTCCATTTCTTCCGGAGAGGCGCATCGGGAACGTCGTCTTGCCCGCTCTGATTTCGGTCGCTGCTTCCACATCAAACTTCTCACTTTGGTGAAAATATGTAGCTTGTAGTCTCTGTTCAGACACATCAGATTTGCTATTTAAAAATCTTTGACAACCTTGAGTCTTTTGATCACCGGCTTTACAAATTTCGGATTTTGAAGCAATGTTCGGATTCTGCAACGATATTATAAACAACTGATTATTCTTGGGAATGCCAGTGCGCAAAGTTATCCCAAAGTCCAAGAAGGCCTGGTGTATAGCCTGAGTCAAATTAACGATTTAGAACATTTGTTAAGAAATGTAAGCACAAAATGTTCCGCACATAAAAGAAAATATGTGTATGACAATTGTATAGAAAGAAGATGGTATCGTGTACTTTAACTATATATAGTTGCACCAGTAATAAGCTATAGCAAAGACTTTAATTACTAGCGAGGAAATTGTTTGATAATAACGACTATTATAATGTAATAAAAAATCACATCGTTATTAGAAATACATACGGATGTAACAGTAATCGGTACATTTCGTTTGAAACCCCGCGGCCTGCGTTGCTATATAATTAATTAAATATATATAACTTACCATTATAGTCTTTTGTAGATTGTAGATGATTATAATCAATTCTTAGTATCAAGGTCTGATACTCAACTACTACCGACAGTCGTTCTGTCAACAATGACTTACCCCTAGCGATAACCACAATTTATAGGTCATAATGTTAGAAAAGGGTGTTGCAGTGTAAACTTGAGAAGATCGGCTAATACAGGAAATGACTTGTGACTTGACGTCACAAGATGATTCTTTCTTGACTAAGATCACAATACTGGCCTGATCCGCTCGAAAATACTCTTTTCAGTCTTGTGTTTTCAATGTATTTCCAAATCCAACCACTTGACATAAAATCTAGTCATTTTAATTAATATTATGTTTGTTCGCCACTACGTGCAGTCCAACGAATCAGTGATTTTCGACACCTACAATCATGTGTGGGTGTATACGTATATACTCACGTAGGAATACACATAAAGAAATCTCAGAATAATATACCGGAAAGTTAATTAGCTGTTCTAAAAGTGTTAGTTGCGCTATGGGGTTGAGCAAATCCAAACCGCACGTGTGTCCAACGAGGATAGAAAAAGACGAGTGGAAAATCAATTCGGTAGCTAGCTTATAAGAACTATAAGTAACTGGCAGTATTCTGCCATGATATGGTCACGGTCTCGGTCATATGAGGAGAGCTTGCTCGCCCAACGGGGGCGGAGCAGGCAACCATGCCAAATCGTATCGGATAGTGCATACTTTGAAGGTGAGGGGGGTTGCCATCTGTAATTACTGATTTATATACTAAAATATAGAGCTTTTTGAAAGTACAATGTGATGGATGGG
Organism: Corallium rubrum; assembly: GCA_964035015.1. Taxonomy (NCBI): domain Eukaryota; kingdom Metazoa; phylum Cnidaria; class Anthozoa; order Scleralcyonacea; family Coralliidae; genus Corallium; species Corallium rubrum. The sequence goes on along the minus strand of OZ035997.1, from coordinate 6,642,518 downwards.
ATATCTGTAAAGAGCTGTCTAATACACGTTTGTGTTTTATTTGAATTGCTAAATTCAGAATGCATGCGTTAAGTTCTGATTATTCTAATTCGCATAACTCACAATGATAAACAAACAAGAAGCATGGCGCAAATTCACGTAAATATAACACTTCGAAGAACAGCCATAACAAGCAGCCAACTTTTTGTTACAAGCAGGCAACCATCATAGAAATGTAGCTTAGACATTGTCAAGATGACTAGACCGGCTGCCTTTCGTGTATCACAAGATAGCACTGTTGAACCGCCAGAACCGGTGAGTTAATTAAATATCTAAGGAACAATATAAGTAACACTACACTTTAGTACAAAAGCTCAGCTTTATAACAGTGGATACATGGCGGTGTCGGCAAATTATCAAAATATAACGAGGTATAATTTACGAATATGAGACTTTCCTGTAGCTACCAGATCTAATAAATTTCTGATTCTTTGCAAGGTTATGTTGTTGTAGCTTTTCTTCGAAGTGTTATATTTAGGTGCATTTACGCCATATTTCTTATTTGTTTATCATTGTGAGTTATGCAAATTAGGTTAATCATAACTTCGCGCACGCTGATTGGATGCAATCTGAAGTGAGCCATTCACTCCAAGAAACCCCATCCATTCCAATGTGTTTTTAAAAAACGGTAAGTTTTAGTATATAAATTCAAAATTACGGCTGGCAACCCCCTCACGTTCAAAGTATATACTATCCGATACGATCTGGCATGGTTGCCTGCTTGTAACAAAAAATGCCATCAACGGTGTTTTTGGTCTGTTATGTCACGAATATGTTACTACGACTATTCGAGATATGTAAAATAATATAACAAAGCAAATGTTTTCTTTGTTTTGCAGTAAGTATAGCATACAGCTGGGGTATCCTAATTGCACTCAAATAACTAAAGATTTTTAATTTGTGACAAAACTGATCAGTCCGGTAAAAACGCTGGCCCGCCTCATGCATGTCAGTCATATGAACAGCCCTTTTAGGATCTCAAGATTTTGCATTTACAGATTTACGTATAGTCGCCATCATTGCTACTGATTAGTTGTTTTTTAATTATTTTCGCCAATTTCAAATATGTGAATGTGACCTTATTTAATTGCTGACGTTAGGTACTTAAAAGTTTAACGAACATTCAACGACTGAAAGCGACAGGAAGTCTAATTGTCCCCCGCGACTGAAAGCGACAGGGTCCTTGAACCAAGGGTCAAGTTTGTGTGTCTGTAATGTGTTATAATTGTAAACAAACTTAAGAATCATATATAAAAAAATAAACTTTGATCTATAAATAAGACGTTTGAAGCTATCGAAGCCTCACTGTATGCCTTATTTTGATTACTGTTCACCCTTATGGGATACCTGTGGCAAGCTACTGAGAGATAAATTACGAAGACTTCAAATTCGTGCTGCAAGGGTCATAGGTGGGAGCAAATTATGATATACGTTCGATGACGTACAAAACAGTTTACAAATTAAACGTGCAACAGTAAAGGACGCTCTAGTCTATAAAATCCTAAATGGGCAATCCGCGCTGGCCGTGTCTACTAAACGGTCTGACAAAGCTTAAAGATAATAATAAAGATTATAATATAATCTCAGAAATCTCGAGACTGATCTAGCCAGACACTAATCTTCCAAAACCAGACACTAATTTTCTCAAGTGGAGCTTTAGATATAGTGGTGCAATGCTGTGGAATAATTTACCAACTGAGGCAAAAGGCAACGTCGCTTTATGAATTTATGAATAGACTTGCCACCTTGCCTTTTGCTGACTCGGTTACTTTAATACTTAGTTTTAGATTACATTTCAGATTTACATTACGCTACATTCCGCAACTAATTAACAAGTAATGTAGGTTACTTGCGGAATGAAAAATAATTATAAAAAAATTAAAAAGCTTGTTGATAAACGGACTGGACCCAAATGGTATAAAGACCTTGTCCAAAACCCCCTAGCTCCATCAAGTGCTTTGGATGTTCAGGTAGACTATAAGAATCATATACTATTACTTTACAGAATACTTCATGAACATGTTCTTCATAAGTTAAGAAGACATACCATTTTGTACCCAACCTCATAACTTTCCTAACAGTAAGGACTCTCGGATGTTTGAACTAGTAACTACCGATCCGTATCCGTATTCGTACCCGTATCCTAAATAGTACCGTGTCAACTAGCACATGTTAATAGGTCAATTTAAAATTGTCAAACAAAATTATACAGATTGAGGTTGATAACGCTAATAGAACCCAATCAAATCGAACCGCCGAATTCGAGAAGAAATCGGAATAAAAAGAACCATAGAATTTAAAATACGAGTTTCCTATATGAAGCGGCGTTATCACATTCCGCAAGTCATTCCGCATACCATTCCGCAGAGTCATTCCCCTTTTACATTCACTGCATTATGAAATGCGACGTCAAGAAGATGAGGGGTTAAATTTGCATACCAAACACATTTCAATATCTCAAGAAAAGGAGCTGCAAATTAATTATTCTTTTTTAATTTTTAGAGTTGTTTCAAACAAAACAAACTTAATTTTCGCTTTACAGAAACTTTAATCACAGTTATTCAACCAAATTGAAACCGTCATTGAGCCGATAGGCTAAGATTGTTCAAAACCTAAATAAGTTCCGGTGTCACACAAAATATGTCCCCCCAGGGACACATTTCCTAAGAAATATGTCCCCCCTTCGGAAATCCCCCCCCCCTCCCCCCTCAGAATGATTCCTTACAGGATAATTGACATACGTGTAATGTGGACAAAACTTTTTAAATGTAAGAAAACATATATTTCTGAATGATACTGAAATTATAACAGCTAAATATATATTTACAAAACTACAATATACAAAAATAATTTGTTTAATAAAAACTTTGGCTTAATTGTACTGTCACTAAACTAATAATTTTTACAAAGTTTTGATGGTGGAACACATGTATGACCCATTACTGAGAACGCCCACAATAGTCTCTGCTAATATATTACTTATTGATATGCTCTACGTCAGGGGCGGCGGAAGCGTGGGGGCAGTGGGGGCGACCGCCCCCACAAGTTTTTACCTGTGGGGGCGAGATGCAGTTTTCGCCCCCACAAGATTTTGAAGTTTGGTTATCATCAGAGTTCTTAGCTAGGACGTATTAGTTTGACACGCCTATCATATATATATTGAAAAATATTGAAAAATATTGAAAAATAGAACATTTTTCAAAATTGAGTTCTGTAGTCAAAATTTGAAGCTAGGTTATTGCGGAAACTTTCGGGAAAAAGGCCCAGCGATGGATATTCACGTAATAATTTAACTGACCAACAAAAAGGTGATCGCGTTAACATAACGTTAATGTACAGTAGTGTAACTTTTAAAGGCTTCTAGGACAGCGTCGGCCACGGTTGAAATCCAAATATTACCAGGGTTAAGTCTCGTTGGCCTGAAAAACAGAGAAAAAAATCTTCTCGACGTTTCGAGCGAAGGCCCTTCGTCAGGAGAAGTTAGTAAACAACTCACATGTGGTCACGCGTATTTATAGCAGAGCTACAATGGGAATCACGTGAACACATGTAAGCCAATAAAAACAAACTAAACAAATAAATTAATATGTAATTTTAGCCCGTGTGCAGGTGCTGACCCAATTTGTGTCAGCTACCTACCACATATTAATTTATTTGTTTAGTTTGTTTTTATTGGCTTACATGTGTTCACGTGATTCCCATTGTAGCTCTGCTATAAATACGCGTGACCACATGTGAGTTGTTTACTAATTTCTCCTGACGAAGGGCCTTCGCTCGAATCGTCGAGAAGATTTTTTTCTCTGTTTTTCAGGCCAACGAGACTTAACCCTGGTAATATTTAGTGTAACTTTTAGTTTTACTTATATAGTTATGTATAGTTCATTTAATTTTCAGTTTCAACGTTTTAAAAAAGTTTTATGGTTCTATATTGGTTTTTCGTAAAGTGACTGAACACTGGAGACGCGCGAAGGCAATTATTACGATTATTGACAGTTTTATCAAATTAAAGTTACTTAGATAATTGGAGCCTTTTTTCTGATTAATGAGTGGGATTTTTGGGTGAAAATGGGCTTTCTGGGGGGTCACAAATCAAAATATTTTCCGAGAGGGAAATACCCCCCGAACTCTTAAACCTACTTCCTGCCCCCACACTCAAAAACACCTTCCGCCGCCCCTGCTCTACGTTAAGTCAGTGTCTATTTTAATGCATTTCAAATTTGTCTACTTCTTCACAGAAAGTACACAAATGTAACACTAGATCTTCCTCAAGAGGTAACTACTATGTGAAGTACTCACGTTTAAACGAACAAAATAAATCATTTTCAAGAACAGTGGTTGCGATTTGGAATAGCATTCCTATCAATTTGTGTAAATTCTCAAAAAACAAATTCAAGAAAACATTACATGAAATATGTTTTCTATACTTACTGAGGAGGATTTTGTTGATGTGCCAACAATCATGAGAAAATTGCAAAACATTAAAATTGAAATATATTAACAAAGTCTGGGCGACATCAGCATTATATGTTTGCATTTTTCGGTGTATGTTTATTTATTTAGTTTTTCTATATTTTTTTTAGTATTGTAGTTTTAATGTACTTTATAACATGCATATATGGTATGAAAATGTATATTATTCTATATGGTATATATATGTTCGTATATTATATATAAAAATATTGATCAGGTAATGATGTGTATGTGTAAAAACTATTCTTTACCTCCCTTGAGGGAGTTCGAGATAATGGGGTAAATTATACAGTTAAAGACCGTTAAACAGTGAAGAAATATGTTGAAGGGAAATCAACTCTTGTTCGAGATAGCGAGGTTTTTGGGATAACCGAGTTCGAGATAACGAAGTTCTACTGTATATATATATATATATATATATATATATATATATATATAATCGAAATATAGTAAGGTTAGATATACTGCCGAAACAGAGAACGTAGGAGTCCAACGTTTCGAGCGAAGGCCCTTATATATATATATATATATATATATATATATATATATATATATATATATATATATATATATATATATATATATATATATATATATATATATATGTAATGTTTACAATACGAGCGGCCGTGTTGTATTGAATATACAAGGAAATAAACAAGACGAGACACAACCTCGTACCCAGGGCCTTCTGAAAATGGCGGGGCGATGAGAAGCACGATTGGAAATCGCATAGAAAATTGGTCACTTTCATGGGGCAGTTCGCAGTCCACGTGCGTGCTGGCTCAAGTGAGTTCTCAGATATAACAATTAAATTTCCACAAATCCCAAACGTGTGGACAAGAAACAAATGTGCTATACTGGACAGTAAATAAGCTTCCAACAATCAACAGCATTCGAATATTTTAAGTGTATGTATAAATGTAGCAACACCTGTACCCACGGCTGTACCGCCTGTTTAACTATTGTTTATGATCGTTCGTCGCCTTCGCCTTTCTTTCTGAGTTTCTGACGATTGACGGCAACAAATATGAAATATCCAGCAAATGTCGTAAATTTTGAAATAGATCTAGTTTATCGCTCGAATTTAACATTACAGGACTTTCTACGTTTATAAAAGAACCAAATCAACCGCTCCCCCCAGGACCGGCGAAGCTCAAATTATCCACGTGACCAGCCTTTGCCAGGGTCTTCTCACTGATCTCTAAAGTCCCGTTCATATTGGCCCAGATTTTTGATGGTGTGAACGGGTTTTACCTGGCCTGGACCTGGCCTGTGCCCGAAAAACTAGGCCGACGAAAGTAGCTGGCCTGAGCCTGGCCTAGGCCTGGCCTTGGCCTCGTTTATGCTGATATGATCGGGTTTTACCTGGGTCCAGCCTACATCAGGCCGCATTGCCATGGTATTAAGCGCCCACGATAAAAATTGGTCAAATGCATGATTCAAGAATCGGAGGGAAAACGATTATAATAAGTTGCGGCTCGTGCGTTTCAAGATATTTTTATTCTGATCATTTTCATTTGTATTCATGGCAAACACTTGGTCGGATATCGAAACCAAGCTTCTTGTCCCCGAGCCCGGTGAGGGTGCTAATCTCGACGTGCGTGGAGTCCACTTTACACGCGAGATGAAAAGCTGAAAGCAATTCTGAAACCTGTTTGTATATATATATGTTATCAAATCCACAGCTTGCGCAGTTCGAATAGCAGGGTACTGGTAACTAACCTGTTAAATTATTCAAATTATTTAAATTTACGTCAGCAAATTATAATTTATAAGTTCGGTTGGATTACGAAATAGTTTTTTAACGATCATGACGAAAGAAATCTTTGCCAGAAAAAATGGTTTCAGCCAAAATGTACATTAATATTACCATGGAAAAAGACCAAAGAAAGAAGACTAAGAAGAGATGTGGCAGCGAGAAAAAGACAACAATGAATACGACTTAAAACGACTGAAAAAAGCCTAAAAATTAATACGATAAAGACCGAAAACGATGCCGACCGAAATGTAACTGAAAGAAGAAGGACTATGTGTCCTGAAACTGTTCAAAACCGGTAAAGAATTTTGCTCTGGTGTATTATGTATCAGTCAATTCCAATTGTGCCCATCCCCCCCCCCCCCCGGGCCAACACCCGGGCCTTAGACATTTTGGAGAAAAAATTGACCATGTCCCCACCCCAGGGAAAGACATAGTGTGCCAAGGCTCTACCCCTGGGCAACAAATTCAGGTCTAAACCCCAAACGAAAACAGAGATAAATCCCTTCAAATCAACTCAAGAAGCACACAAATAGAAGACAACACATCATGAACTCAAGGTAACGCTATTTTACTGAAAAATTTATCGTATTTTAGCTCATTAAACGTCCGATTTACTTGGAAGTTTGAAGCCATATATTTCAAATATTTTTCCGTTAAAATGCCCGCACAGCGCCCGCCACAACTTGAGCTTGGGCTGCTTGTGGTGCGAATTAGACATACTTCCCCACAGTGCATAGCAAGTGCGAATGTTCCAAATCCCAACCCCCGGGTTATGTGCTCTTGGCGATAGCCCTACCCCCGGGATTAGCAAAAATGGTGAATGCCGGGGGTGGCCCGAGGGGGGGGGATGGGCACAGCTGGAATTGACTGATACATTAACTACATAACTCATGAGGGAACGATGAAGAAATTTTGAAACAAACGGCTTTTTAGATCATGAAGAGATCTGAATGATGCCTTGTCATATTTATGTGTCAACAACGAAAAAAGTAAGAAACCGCGAACGAGAAAAACAATCCAAAAAGAGTAAACTGAATTGGCAGTGTTTGTGATGACAAAAGCAGAAGCAGTTTGCCAGTTTAGCTAAGTTAAAACGGAAGAAATCTTGAAAATGAAAATTGATATAAATAATATATTGTCTAGAGTTGTCAGTTGAACTCTAGGACAGTAGGACGTTGACATTGTGTCTTTTCTTGGCCACTGTTTATATCTATTTTTGAATGAAAATTTGTCATTTGGTTCATCTCGTTGTGTTTGTTTTTTTAATATTGACTTTGCATGTTCTTTCGGTGTGTCAATACATGACTACAGATGAACCTTGCTAACTAATTGTCTGGGATGTTTTCTGATCTGTGTGTCATTAATACAACAAAAAACAGAAATTAGGGGGGGGGGGGGGGGGGGCGGGGTTAAAAAATGCATATAAAGCGGGCGAGTGGTTGTTGCGTTCATATATTTCTAGTTACGCTTTAATTTGAAGTGATGCAAAACGTGCAAGGACAACTAGAAAACCATAGCAAACGGAACAATGCGGTATTCGAGAAGCTTGCTGAAGGCATGGCGGATAGTGGATTTAAGCGAAATGCTAAAGAATGCCAGTCAAAAATCAAAAATCTCAGAGAAAAATATTGCAATTATAAAGATAAGGATGCTAGATCTGGTGCTGGTAGTGCAAGGCCACCAAAATTGTATACACATACGAGCCTGTTTACTTCGGCCGCCAAACCTTGGCCACGCAAGTGTGAACGGGTCACACTTGGCCCAGGCCAGGCCTTGGCCGCTGGTGTAAATGCGGCTTAAATGAACTGGATGGGCCCTTCCCTATGGCCAGCAGTCAAACATTTCGTGGTAGTCGCCGTCATCTTACGTAGTGGAACATATGACGCATTGCAGCCTTATAACTTGTTCCCAATCCTAAAGTTGACTGGCATAAGCAATCTTGACGTTAGCACGGTCAGATTATCCGGGGGTAGGAATATTATGTGTGATAGATAGATAGATAACTTTATTCAAACACGCTTACAACGTCAACAAAAGCTGATTTCCACGATGGGCGTGTACCACTGACCCATATATAACAGTTATACAACCGACAACTCGCGTATAACGGTTATACAATGGTTATATGTAGGTCAGTGGAGTGCACACTAAGTAAGAATAGATAATAGATAATTTATATGCTATAGTAAAAAAGTAAGTAACGGGCATGCACCACTGACCTACACATAACCATTTTAAAATTCACAATTACATATAGGTCAGTGGAGTGCATACTAAGTAAAGAACAAATTTATATGCTATAGTAAAAAAGTAAGTAACGGGCATGCACCACTGACCTACACATAACCGTTTTAAAATTCACAACTAGAAATACATGAATGCAACAACCCCTCGCTGGCTTTTATTAAATGCTTTTTTGAAACACCCCCCCACCCCACCCACCCACCCACCCACCCACCCTGATTAAAATAAGCACTGATGTACAGCCAATATAAAAACAAACAGATATATAAACAAATGATAATCCTCAAGATAATTCTACATATCAAAGCAAAACTTAGATTTCATTATTAAATTCTGGTTGTACAAAATATCTTTTTAGGAGGTTTCAAAAGGGATTATTTTTTAACAAGCTTTAAATGGATTCCCTATACATATACATGCATGTTTTGCAAAGCAGAATTAAAAGTCAACAGCTCAAAAATTACATTTAAAATAGAGTCCGAGATGAAAACAATTCGCTAGAATCAGATTCTAGAAGGAAGTATTAAACAGACAACCTTTCAGCGAAAATTTGGAAATACAACCAAAAAAATCGCCAAAGCCCATGAGTATTTACATGTAATAATACATTTAAGCTTTATATAAAGGTAGTGTTTTAGTTTTAAGTTAGCTTTAATTAAGCTGATTTATGGTTTGGACGAGCAAAGGGAAAGCATGAAAACGTGAAGCTGTATATTGCTTAGGTTAATAAGCAAAAACATGAAAACAACAAGAATCCTACCGTATTTTGACATCGAGTTTTTGTTTACCATACGGCGTTTGGTTTCTTCAAGTTCTCTGCTTTCTCTTCAAGATATATTAAACGAGTTGTTTGTATCCTTCTTTTCTTCGTGCTCCATTTCGTTTCGTTTAAATAAACGAAGGCAAAATACTATTTGCTTGAGAGTTTATAGTTTTCTTCGTCGCTAGTCAATTCTTACTACGTGACACCGTACCAAACATATATATAAATATATATATATATATATATATATATATATATATATATATATATAAACTATTTCCCAGCTTTCGTCTCCCTCGCTTTTTCTACACGCGTGTAAAATGGCCTCCACGCGTGTCGAGATTAGCACCCTCACCGGGCTCCGGGCCTTCGGCCCTCCGCCCGGCTCGGGGATTACATATAGGTCAGTGGAGTGCATACTAAGTAAAGAACAAATTTATATGCTATAGTAAAAAAATATGACGGGTGTGCACCACTGATCTACATGCATATAACAGTTTAAACAGACCATTCACAGTTATGTTATATAATGCCAGGGGAGTCGGAAAAGCCGTAAAGCAAACAACGGGTGCCGGTTCGTTTGAATTCTTCGTAGATTTTATAGTCTGTTTTCAGTTTATATTATCGTGAAGTTTCTTCGTTGTCGGCACTGAAGAAAAACAACGAAATTTAAAGGTTTTATAGCTCAGTAACAGAAACAAATGCAAGAAATTAACGTCTTAAACCTTATTAAGTACTTCTTATAGTCCTTACATTCGTTTACATTTTCTTAAAATAACTATTTTTGTCTGTTTTCAATCTACGAAAGGTATGAACTTCAGTGGCAGCCATCTTGCGTAGTGGTCGTGTCATCCTACAGCTGGCACGCAAAATCCGGCCCAATGGCCAATCCAGTTTATATAGAGATCAGTGGGTCCTCTCCTCTCGCCATTTTGAAAGCAGAGAAGACCCTGAGTACAGGTTGGACGAGACAGTAATCAAAGCGTAGTCTGTGTACAGCCGCTCTCCCGGGTCGAGGCAACTCGTGCCCAGAGCCTGCGATCCTTTTGGCCATTACCAAGAATCGGAGGCTCTGGTTAGGCTCTGGGAAACTCCGATGAAACTCGTCATCTGATTGGTTAGTTTAAAAACAGTAAAATTTCAAATAGTGTGCACGTTGCTAACTTTTTTAATCGATTTCTCAACGTTCTGTAACACATAATTATACACGACAGACCCAAAATATAATTGAACACATGAAATAATTCAAAACAGCAAAAATCCCGACAATTTACAAGTTAAAACTATTATTATTGTCGCTTCGTCGCCAAACAAACATCCATCGTCTGACTCGTCTCGTAATTCTTCGCAGTTTCGTCTCAGAACTTTAAAATAATATCAGAGAATACAAGGTCGATGTAGTTTAGCCAAAATTCCTGACAAAAAGTACAATTTCTTACCTAAGCGGCTGAGCCTATTACTGCCGAGTGCTGACTGCGATGCGGACATTTAAAACACACTCGTCAAATCGTCCAGTTGACGATTTTGAGAAAAGCGAAGAAAGGCCATTTGTATCGCAACGCTTTGTCGAGAGCTTTGTAAAACATGTTGGGCCTTTTTTATTTGTAAACAAATCTTTTTCCTTTGAACAAGCGAACGATCGTCGATGACTGTTACAAATTATAGGGAACTGGGAACCAGAGGATATGATTGGGAACAAAAACCCAATTTTGGGGTCTTTTTCATCGGAGTTTCCCAGAGCCTCCAGAGCCCCCCTACCATATATGGCGGGCCAAACCATTTCCGTCATGAGTGGCTACGGTGAATGCTTCTTATAAATTATCCATCACGTTTTCAAGTAAATCATCAAGTTATATTTACTTATTTTAGTTTGTTTCGGATATGCAAATTTAACATTTTGACATCGTAGCCGGGTACATAATGAGCTATCGGAGATTGAGAAGCTGGTTAGCATCACTGATCTATATAAGAGACTGGATAGAGCATCTGTTGTCTGAAATTGAAGTCGGAAGTGCCGGTCCGAAGTTGGCAACAGCCGCCATGTTGGATGGCCCCACTTTCTTTATATTTTACTGCTGCACAAATATAGTTTTCGTATATTAAGGCATTTTTCTCCTTCGGGTTCGGACAAACTTTTTTATCACGAGGAAGAAAGGACACGTGAAGCATTTGGAGAGAAAAATTGTAGTTGTTTAGCCGCAAAATGTGGGGGAAAACGGAATTTGCGAGTTCGATGAAGCGAACTCCTAGGCCGTTCATTCAGAATTCACTCATAATATGGAAATACTGCTAAAGGACCGAATGAATTCGGGAAATTTTATCAACTAAGCAAGCTACACTACAAACAACAGCTGTGGTATTATATTACCATAAGCCAAAAGACCAGATGTATATAGATCAGTGGATGTGCCTAGTTGAACAATATATTTTCACTCACAGAAAACTCGGGGTAATGATTCAAATAAATTATCCTGGCATTCAGAGGATTAATCAGAATGAGTTTATTATTTTCTATGAAATAGGGTTATCTAAATATTTGGGCAATTGGGCCTACATTTGCCTACAGCCCTACAACTAAAAATCTTGCCAATTTTACAATATAATTAGTTTTGTGACTATATACCTTTGCCAAGATGCTTTTTTTAGCCCGATTTTGCGAACGTTATCCGCCGGACCGCCATATCGTTGTGAAGTTTAACATATATATTATCTTGATTTGTTTTGACTTTATAACATCAAACACTATGGCCGTGTTGATCAGTAGTACACACTGATAGTACAGTATTAGTTCTGCCACATTTTCATAACATACAGAAGCCAGTCAGAGAACAGATTAAATTTTTAAAATAATTCATCATTATATAGTACATTTATACAGAATCAAATTACACAAAACAAAATACACTCATGAATTGTAAAAATTTTCTTTAATCAAATCATTGATAAAGTTTGAAAACTATAAATAACAAAGTTCAATTAAATTCTGCATTAAGTTGTCATGTTGCTTCACCTTTAAGTTCTTCCTTCATTGTTGTTTCATTTTAAACTACCTACAACATAACATACAAATATCACATTCAATTTGACAGATACTTACAAACAATTTTTTCATCAAAATGACAGGGAGTAAAGCTCCAGCTGTTAAGAAACAATGTTGACAACTTAACATGTTATGACATGACTTGGACACTCAGCATGGAGATCTCAAAACAAATTGGCTCGTTCTTGTTATAATGCATGCTACATTTACTTCTGTGGAAGGCACCAAAGATAAATATTACAAACTTAGAGTATTAACATGCTCCTATGTTGCCAAAGAAATATGCTGCTTGTCGAAATCTAGTCACAACTCTACAAGCCAATCCGCTATCTTCTGTGCCATTATTTTACACGTCCTTCGGCTTTTTAAAATGATCTACTCGATTGTGAACATTCCACAATTACAGTATTATCACACATTTGTATCCTACAAATCAGTTTATTAACCACCGGCCGTTTGCAATGTTGAGTTTCCCGTTTCCTTAGTAAATATAAACCCTTCGCGGGAGCTCTCAGTTCCCTTTGAAATTTCGTCAAAATATCAATTACTTATTTACTTATGATTCAGTTTCCCTTCACGTTCTTAGGTCCTCCATAGTTCCATGATGTGTCCCGTTGCTTGAAATACCAAAATGGATTTGTGTTGTTCGTCTATTTCGTGATTATCACGAAATAGACGAACAACGCAAATCCATCAGATTATATGCTAAATCACACGAATTCACAACAGTAAAATATAGCAACTCACTCCTCATGCATGGTAGGGCCATCCAATATGGCGTCAATTACGAATTAGGGCGTAACTTCCGACTTCAATTTCTGGAGGCGCTCAGATAATAGGTGCTCTATCCAGTCTCTTATATGGATCAGTGGTTAGCATCAAACCAAATTAATTTGAATGTCAAGCATGTGGTTGTGTTTCGCCCACAACAGTAAACTATGGACTTTCAAGTGATTATATTTGATAATAGCACTGGAAGGTCTATAGCTTTTTCGGTAACTCATTATACATATGTACGTGTGACGTCAAAGTGTTTAATTTGCATATCAAACAAAATAAAATATATCAAGAATGAAGCAAGGAAACGAAAAACCGGAAAAGATGTTACTCTATTATTTTAAGTGTTCTTTCAAGTAAGACAAAGTTAACTTTCGTTTCACAGGCACTTTAAAATTCTTATATTTTTATATTTTTATAAAGTTCTAAAAGATTCTTATAAATGGATGTCGGATATTAACCTGCCTCCTGAACATCTGAGAAGCCACAGTGTCGCATGCGAGGAGGTTTAGTCGGCCATATATGGTTGCTCTTTTATTAGTTCATTTGGCCTAAGAAAACTAGAGGTTCAGTTTTCGTACGTTCTTACGTTATTACTCTACCTACGTCACAAGCTTATTCGCCCAAGGCCAAGATTCTTTCGACATGCGCGTTTTTTGTTGTTTTCTTTTTCAAAACAGTATGTTTTATTGTAGCTATGTATGTTTATATTATTACGAGACAACTTCTTATACAGTATATACCATATTCTGTTTTGATCTTAAAACAAAAAAATCGTCGTTGCATGGCAACTGCGCAAGAAATGCGTCAAATAATTCTTTGTTTACTCCATTATTAACAGCTGCAATTAAATATATAAGAACAAGCAACTTGCGTGTCAGAGCGGAGCAGAGCAGGGCAGAGCGGAGCAGAGTGGAGTGGAGTAGAGTAGAGTGGAGTAGAGTGGAGTAAAGTGGAGTAGAGTGGAGTAGGGTGGAGTAGAGTGGAATAGAATGGAGTGGAATGGAATAGAATGGAGTCAAGTGGAGTAGCATGGAGTAGAATGGAGTAGAATAAAGTATAGAGTAAAATAGAATAGAATAGAACAGAACGGAACGGAACGGAATAGAATAGAATAGAATAGAATGGAATGGAATGGAATGGAATAGAATAGAATAGAATAGTATAGAATAGAATAGAATAGAATAGAATAGAACGGAACGGACGGGACGGGACGGGACGGGACGGGACGGGACGGGACGGGACGAGACGGGACGGGACGGGACGGGACGGGACGGGACGGGACGGGACGGGACGGGACGGGACGGGACGGGACGGAACGGAACGGAATGGAATGGAATGGAATTGAAAAGAATAGAATAGAATAGAACAATGTTGACAATTATAACTGACAGCAACTTCTTAATAAAACTTTTTTAGTCACGCAAGTTTTCATATTTTTTTACATTTTTTTTTCAACTTTTAAGTAATTTATGAACAGAGTATAACTGCTTTCCAATGTTAAACTATGCATAGTTCTAAACAAAAACATGCAAAAAATATTGAAGTTTAAAAAAAAGTCTTTACAAGTCAATTTTAGGTCAGTGTGATAAACCTGCGTAGATAACGCGTTGAGAGATTTGATTGGCTCTCGCAAAACTTTGGACATCCAAAACTTCGGACATCATTGGACATCAGCCAATCAGATTTGTCAAAACTGAGAAAGATCGCGTGATCCATTCACTTTATGCGGAAAGGTCTATTCACTCAGGTTGTCCAAGTGCAGTTTTCCTAACCAATTTATAGAGAAAGGTAGTGTATCCTCGTAAGTAGCTATAGGAGCAACTTTGGAAGGAAAGAGATTAACTTGGTTTCCACTAGCCTTGGCATTACCAGACTGGAAAAGATTTGCTTCATCTTCATGAATCTCAGATTGACCAAAAGAAAAATAATCGATGTCAGCTTCAACAGGAGAATATGGGTCTCCATACAGACTTAAATCAAACACTTTTTCCTCAAAAAAACTGAGAGAATTGTCGTCATCAGTTAAGTCAATACTTGTTTCAGCAGAAAAATCTTTTTCTGTTTCATTAAACTCAGGTTCGGTATTATCTGCTTGAAAACTCTTATCGACGACTTCTTGACAATCTTTGGCGTTGCCAGGTTTTGCTTGTCTATCTGTTGGATTATACCCAAGAATTCTTTCAATGTCACAAACAAAAGTATACACATAACGTTTACCAGCCGTCTTTGAAATGATGTTCTTGTCGTAGTAGTACCTGATTCCACGACTGAACTTCTCATAATCCATTTTTGACTTGCCTTTTGTCTCGCCCCACAGTCTGGCCACATTTTCTGGATTAAGAATCTTGAATTCGAAAGGCTGTTGATGAGTCCAACACACATCACTGGTATGTTTCTCACTGGTAAGTAATTGCAAAATAAACTGCCAGAGTTTAACCACACCATTGCCTATAGAATATTAAAATCAAATTTAATACAATATTGAAAAAACTAACCCTACACGAAATAGATTGTTCAGTAGATTAAATTCAGTCCAAAGTGCATTCATTCAATTGCCGATTCACAGTATGAAAATTCTAAATAAAGACTGCATGCATGGGTTTTCATTTGCAGAATTACACATGACCGATACATTCCACTGAGGCAATGAAGTTGCAAAATCAGCCTTCTACGTAACTTTTTTCAATCTGTTATTTCCTATGACACAATACAAATTACACCAAGTAAATGCACATCAAATACGCGTAATGTCTTCAGCATTTGAAGTATAAATTGCAGTAATACTTTACGTACCATTGTATTGCACCAACTGTTTTTGTCGTCTTTTTCGTCGATTTCGGGCTTCTATAGTTTGAAAAATTGGTACCTATTTACATTTATGTCATCATGTCATTTAATATGTAACAATTTAGTTATATCTTCAGTCATCGTAATAAAAAAGTAAAGTGCGATTGATCAGCAGGAGCAGAGACAGCTATATATTATGTTGAATTTTTAATGCATTCAAAAAAGTCGTTAAAATTCAAACACCATACTCGGCCTTAAACGTATGTTTTTTTACGTACAGAAAATGCGCATTTGATAGTAATGTACTACCTATACCCTATAAGAAAATTTAAGAGAGATAGTTCATTCCACCAGTCTCCAGCATTTTTAAATCCAAATTAAAAATTATAGTTGAAAGTTTTAAACGAAAGCGAAGTTTGAGTCACTATCATCGATTCGTCATAGTCAAATTTCTAACTGATGTCATGGGTGTTCATACTCTTTTCTTTCATCCGGAGTCATCTTTGCCAAGTCTTTCTCTGTCGGGTCGCCCAAACGGGAGGGGGAGGGGGAGTATATATATATATATATATATATATATATATATATATATATATATATATATATATATATATATGTTCTAAGGATTTTGGGTGAAGGAAAAATCGAGTGTAGAATATATACATTTTGAGACCAAACCGGGACCAGTTGCGAAAAATGCAACTACACGGGCCTTCCGGCAGGAATTGAACCCACGACCTTGCGATTCTAGTGCAATGCTCTGACCACTGAGCCACGGAGGCCGTTGCCGAGAGCTCTCGTATATATAACTACAGACGGTACCGTTTCGGCCTTTCGGGCGTCGTCAGTGTAGTGCTGATGAGCAGGATGAAGGTAACTGCTATTTACAGTCACCTTTGGTGCCTCACAAATTGTGGGACATCAAAACCATGCCAGAGCGCTCAAACTGCAAGCAGTGAGGGTGCGCACAATGCGTAAGCAGCAATGGCTCATCCTGTAGAGCGCTCAATATGACCTAAAGGCCATATATATATATATATATATATATATATATATATATATATATATATATATATATATATATATATATATATATATAAGAACGCTTCGAGAACATCGGCCTCTACCGCGATGACGGCCTAGCTGCCATCAAAACAACATCAGGCAGATTAGCCGACAAAGCCAGAAAACAGCTGATCGAAACCTTCAACAACTTCGGGCTGAAGATCACAGCTACGGCAAACCTGAGGCGGGTAAACTTCTTAGACGTAACACTTGACTTGACTGACGGCACATACAAACCGTACAGAAAACCGAACGACGACCCCCTCTACATCAATCGCCTATCTAACCACCCACCCGCTATCGTAAACCAACTACCTTCACCCATTAACAAACGCATCAACAAACTCTCATGTAACAAACAAACATTTGACGCTTCATCCCAACTGTACAACGACGCTTTACTGTCGTGGCAATAGAAGCGTTCCTAAAATAATTGTGCAGTTGTATTCCTCACGTTGAACAATTCATTTGATGAAAATATTGCTAAACTTCCTGTTTTGAATTCTCTTTTGAATTTGATTGGTGTTTGGCAAATAATCCTTTTTCTTATTGGTTATTCAAAAACCAGGAACCAATCAAATTCAAAACAGGAAGTTTAGCAATAATAAACAGGAAGTTCATCAAATGAATTGATCAATTTGAACAAACCAATTGCACAATTATTTTAGGAACGCTTCTATTGCCACGACAGTAAGACAAAGCAACTTTGACGCAACTCTAACCTACGAACAACCCACAAGTGACGAAAACAACAGTGACAGCAACCGAACACAAAGACGAAACAGACAACGCAACAATATATGGTACAACCCCCTTGCATTGTTGCATGGTTGAAAAGTTAATAAAAAAAAACTAAAAAAAAAAACTACACAAAATCTTCAACCGACACAACGTACGAATTAGCTATAGCTGCCTTGACAACATGAACTCATTCATAAACAGACACAACAGGAAAATACTAAACAAACACACGAGACACACGAACACAAACAACACAGACGACACGCGGCAGTGCAACTGCAGACAACCCGACAAATGCCCGACCGAAGGTAAATGCCTTACAAAAAGTGTGGTATACCAAGCTGAAGTTTCGACAGACAACAACGAACCAGCAAAGTACATTGGAGTTACCGCCGACGACTTCAAAACGAGATATAGAAACCACGCCAAATCATTCACTCACAAAAAATACTCAACGGAAACGGAACTGTCTAAACACGTATGGAAATTGAAAGCAGCAAAGAAACCATTTTCCATCATATGGTCGCTTCTTAAGAATGTTCCCGCCTACAAAGCTGGTTCCAGAAGGTGCAACCTTTGCCTCGAGGAAAAACTAACAATTATGAAAAACAAGAACAATTCACTATTGAACAAACGATCCGAACTATTCACCAAGTGCAGACATGAAACACGATACCTAATATCACACTGTAAATAGAGAGTAGCTTCACCAGATCTGTCAGTTGCCTGACGATCGCTTTACTGCGTGAAACTCCGAGTAGCACAGCAAGTCTACCGAATAAATAAATATTATCCGCTCTACCGGTAATGGTATTGAGCGCTCTAAAACCATTGACAAGTTCTGTAATCACTTTGTTACAGTCAATTCTCGGTATATATATATATATATATATATATATATATATATATATATATATATATATATATATATATATATATATGGCCTAACATATATATTAAATGTAATCAAATACAGGTACTTGGTATAAAATAAAATTGTAATACCAAAAGAACTTATTAGTTTGATTGTGTATTTATTCTTGCAACGCCTTTCGCCACTTTTTGTCGTGGCTCGTCAGGCTATACACGACAAAAAGTGGCGAAACGCGTTGCAAGAATAAATACAGAATCAAACTACTGAGTTCTTCTGGTATATATATACAGTACATATATAATAATGAGAAACATGATTCCAATACTTCGTTTATATAGTTCTTTTTTAATTAATTTTAAAACAAAGCATACTAACTAGTACTAGCATAGGCAGCCCAAATATGTAAGTTGTTTAGATTAAAACTTGTGTTTAGCTTGTTATTCCTTGTTATTGTGTTTAGCTTGTTTTTTCCAAGTTTTAATCTAAACAACCTATATATTTGGGCTGCCTACGGTGCTAGTGGTTACCCGTGAAAAATTCACGGCCATGAAAAAAGAACATGAGTAGTATAGCTAATTAATTTAGAACATTTTCAATGATTGCTCGACTAAGAACTTTCTACTAACTAAAATAAGTTATATCGCTAGTTGCTTAAAATTTTACACTTAATAAATATGTACCATGTGATGCTGGAAAATTTCGTTTGCGCTTTCTTCCACTTTGAGATAGCTTTTTCGGCACCACAGTTGGGACAATAAAAGAACTTTCTGTTGCAGCTACATAGAAAAAAACGGATAATTCATTTCATACACAAGATAAAATTAGTAAAAAGTAAGTATAGTATATGCAACGAAGGTACGGTTGACTTGCGTGCATGAACCAATACATGATTATAGCATTACCTTAATATAATGAAACTTCTATTTGGCTGATGCTTTTAGGTGTCTGCTTCAGAGGGGTGACCGTTATATATGCGCATTGTTGTTGCATGCATGTGAAACAACTTGATCTTTTTACTCTGCAGTCTAACGTCAGACGTACGATTTTACTCGTCATCAGGAGACGTCTAGGGAAGCCATGCATGAAAGGGTTAAAGAGTATTGACAATATAACAATAGAGTTGATGTTTGCGGGCATAAATATGTTTTGGCTGATTTTAGCCCGAGCCGAAGACGAGGGTTAAAATTGGCTCTGAGAAGGGCCAAAAACATATTTATTCCCACGAACATCAACTCTATTACTATTATAATAAATTTAGTGGGCATTTGGAAGATAATCAAATACAATATACGGTAAACAGTCTCTTCAACAGTACCAACCCAGACATGGCCATGCACTCAGACATCTCCGTAAAATTAATAATTCGCTAGATACATTTCGCCGATACTTGTAGCTTTTTTAAAACATTTGTGCAGATTTATTTCCATGACCAGCAAGTTGAACATATTCATAATACCATTCGTCGTAAATTTTGTAAAGTTCTGAGCTATAGTAAGCGAAATATTAGCTTTGAAGTAAACTAATTCAGGCAGTCGCTTCAGACACTAAACGCCTTTGAGCTTTCGTTTACAATCTTAAATTTCTCCATAAACGCTTTACATGCACTGACTTTCACGCTTATTTGTTTGCATATAGGCAGCAAGAACGTAGTCAAAAGAATATTCTTCGTAAATTTAGTGAAGTTCTAGGCGGTACTTTTCAAAATATTAGCTTTCGACTATAAAACAAATTACACATATAAACAACACGTCGAAACTGCATGATATATAGGCTCTGGCAGATCAGCGGGCTAAAATATATTTTAGCCCGCTGAATTCTCCATTTTAGCCTGCAAAACACACTACAATGCACGATAAAATTGTTATAATATAAATTAGTTTTTCTAATTTTAAAGAACTTGTAAAATGTAATGAAAGAAATTTTAGAACTTTTATGTATTTTTCTCCGTTTTCGAGATATTTCAATTTGTTTCATTTGTAAATGAGATGATCTTTGACGTCATAACTATTGCCCAACACGAAGTGTTTAGTGTCACGAAGAATCAGTTAATGTGCACATTTAAGTGATTTTTTTTAACAAACTTGGAGATATATATCAGTATAACTTAGCTTGTGAACACGCTTTCTCTGTGGGCGCGGGAGGAAGGAGGGGCGGGAGGAAGTATATTGCTCAAACAAATTGGAATGCAACCTCGTATACAGCTTTTTTTACTCGGAGCTCCTGAGAACGATGTTGATTGAAATATATATATATATATATATATATATATATATATATATATATATATATATATATCAAGGTTTTTAAACGAGGTATATTAAGGTTTTTCTTTACTATTTACAAGCTCTTTCAAATTAGATAAACTTAATTTGCATTGCTAATGCCTTTCAAGAGGAGTGTTCGTTAAAAGAGGTTTGACTGTAGAGAACCTACCTTCAACAGAAGGAAGAGGAAACTGAGTCACTTTATTATTATTTGTCCAAGAAAATGTTTCACTTTCTACGGCAATATTTTTTGGGGCAAAAACATCACCACGAAGTCCATTAGCAAGTTGAGTTAGCTCAAAGCCACCTAAAGATGAAACAATGGTCGCTTGACTTTTAGAGTTAATTGCCTGTGATGAATCGGTTGGCCAGATCATGAAATCGTGTATGTTGTTCAAACCTGCAATTAAAGCAAATATGATGTATATATGAGGTATAATGAAAAATTAGACTGATTTAATTGTTGATCATATAACGCTGTATGTTTGTTTCTCAGTATTCTTGTTTTATATTTATCCTACATATGGCTTTCGAATAGATTTTTGACGTTTTCCTATTTACCGGTCAATCTTTAGAGTAGCTAAAATATATCAAAAATGCCTTTCTAAAGATTTCAAACTAACAATTACTAAAGAAACGTTGCCGTAATTTCTGTGAATGTACTTTGCTTTTCAATGGCAACCTCATATTGCGCAAAAATTTCCTGATACTATAGCAGGCGAGAAGTTTGGAACATGCTGTTTTAATCAAAACTTTCTGTGTGTACGTGTCCAACACTCAAACTGCATTGCTCGAAGTGAATAAATTACCTATCACTGCTTTTCAGTGAGTCAACCGGGGTCCATAATTTATTATCTTTAGCGCACAGTGTTCACTTCGATACAAAAATGTATATGGACAGGTCGAGTTAGAGATGTGTATATTGCAAAGATCAACTCAATTCTTTGTTTCTCTAGTATAGTATAGGCGTATTTCGGGTATATACGGTGCGCGGAGAGGTCCATGAACTTACTAAATCAACTTAGTGTTATACGTACTTTGCACAAAAGAAGAAAAACTGGATTGGTCCATATGTCCTTTTGTATCTTCAGAGAAACAATAATCATCATCATCAGACCCAAGTTGAAAGTGCTCAAGATTGTCCAAACTGTCTAGTTCAGATGGGACGACAGCAACTTCATCGTCTGGGATTGTGGTAAGTGGAAAAATAGTTTGCCACAAATAATCTTCTATGTTAAAACAGTCTATTTAAACAGATACAAGAGTATTACATTTAGTTTAAAAAAGCCCGCCTTCTAATCTTTCTTTGTATGTTTTTAGACTGGATTATATATATATATATATATATATATATATATATATATATATATATATATATATATATATATATATATATATATATATATATATATATATATATATATATATATATATATATATATATATATATATACAAACGAGCACGTGTGATTTTGTAACAGCATAACAAACATGTTTATTTTAATCTTTTTACCGCGCCCCCTCTCCCAACTCGAGACCACTTTCGGCCCCCATAAGTTGGTGTACTGGTTGGTTTCACATCGCACTCCCACCTAGAATACATGTACACAGCAAAATAACTACAATAACAAATACATTACACTATCGAGAACCTTTTCCCGATTAGGAAAATAAGCAGAAGAAAAATCTCTTGTACATGTGTATCAGGCTTATCTTTGGTTAAATATCTAAAATTATACCAAACGCTTACCATCACGAAGACCAGCTCCATTTCTTCCGGAGAGGCACGTCGGGAACGTCGTCTTACACGCTCTGATTTCGGTCGCTGCTTCCACATCAAACTTCTCACTTTGGTGAAAATATGTAGCTTGTAGTCTCTGTTCAGATACATCAGATTTTCTATTTAAAAATCTTTGCCGACAACCTTGAATCTTTTGATCACCGGCTTTACAAATTTCGGATTTTGAAGCAATGTTCGGATTCTGCAAGGATATTATAAACAACTGATTATTCTTGGGAATGCCAGTGCGAAAAGGTATTCCAAAGTCCAAGAAGGCCTGGTGTATAGACTGAGTCAAATTAACGATTTAGAACATTTGTTAAGAAATGTGAGCACAAAATGTTCCGCACATAAAAGAAAATATGTGTATGACAATTGTATGGAAAGAAGATGGTATCGTGTACTTTAACTATATATAGTTGCACCAGTAATAAGCTATAGCAAAGACTATAATTAATAGCGAGAAAATTGTTTGATAATAACGAATATTATAATGTAATAAAAAATCACATCGTTATTAGAAATACATACGGACGTAACAGTAATCGGTACACCCCAACGGCCTGCGTTGCTATATAAATATATATAACTTACCATTATAGTCTTTTGTAGATTGTAGATGATTATAATCAATTGTTAGTATCAAGGTCTGATACTCAACTACCACCGACAATCGTTCTGTCAAGAATGACTTACCCCCTAGCGATGACCACAATTTATAGGTCATAATGTTAGAAAAGGGTGTTGCAGTGTAAACTTGAGAAGATCGGCTAATAGAGGAAATGACTTGTGACTTGACGTCACAAGATGATTCTTTCTTGACTAAGATCACAATACTGGCCTGATCCGCTCGAAAATACTAATTTCAGTCTTGTATTTTCAATGTATTTCCAAATCGAACCACTTGACATAAAATCTAGTCATTTTAATTAATATTATGTTTGTTCGCCACTATACGTGCAGTCCAACGAATCAATGATTTTCGACACCTACAATCATGTGTGGGTGTATCCGTATATACTCACGTAGGAATACACATAAGAAATCTCAGAATAACATACCGGAAACTCGGAAAGTTAATTCACTTACATGCGCTATGAGGGTTGAGCAAATCCAAACCGCACGTGTGTCCAACGAAGATAGAAAAAGACGAGTGGAAAATCAATCCGGTATAGATAGATTATAAGAACTATAAGTAACTGGGAGCACATTTTGTTGACCTTGCATGGCCTTGCTCTTTGCCATGATATGGCCACGGTCTCGGTCATGCATATGAGGCCAGCTTGCTCGCCCAACCGGGGCGGAATTTATAGACGGCCAGCCAAGGTCTCAAAATATTACTTTTGATAGCATTTTTTGTTACAAGCAGGCAACCATGCCAAATCGTATCGGATAGTGCATACTTTGAAGGTGAGGGGGGTTGCCATCTGTAATTATTGATTTATATACTAAAATTTAGAGCTTTTTGAAAGTACAATGTGATGGATGGGATATCTGTAAAGAGCTGTCTAATACACGTTTGTGTTTTATTTGAATTGCTAAATTCAGAATGCATCCAATCAGCGTGCGTGAAGTTCTGATTATTCTAATTCGCATAACTCACAATGATAAACATGCAAACAAGTAACATGGACACTGTAGTACAAAAGCTCAGCTTTATAACAGTGGATACATGGCGGTGTCGGCAAATTATCAAAATATAACGAGGTATAATTTACGAATATGAGACTTTCCTGTAGCTACCAGATCTGATAAATTTCTGATTCTTTGCAAGGTTATTTTGTTGTAGCTTTTCTTCGAAGTGTTATATTTAGGTGCATTTACCATATTTCTTATTTGTTTATCATTGTGAGTTATGCAAATTAGGTTAATCATAACTTCACGCACGCTGATTGGATGCAATCTGAAGTGAGCCATTCACTCCAAGAAACCCCATCCATTCCAATGTGTTTTTGAAAAACGGTAAATTTTAGTATATAAATTCAAAATTACGGCTGGCAACCCCCTCACGTTCAAAGTATATACTATCCGATACGATCTGGCATGGTTGCCTGCTTGTAACAAAAATGCCATCAACGGTGTTTTTGGTCTATTATATCACGAATATCTTACTACGACTATTCGAGATATGTAAAATAATATAACAAAGTAAATGTTTTCTTTGTTTTGCAGTAAGTATAGCATACAGCCGGGGTATTCTAATTGCACTCAAATAACTAAAGATTTTTAATTTGTGACATAACTGATCAGCCCAGTAAAAACGCTGGCCCGCCTCATGTCAGTCATATGAACAGCCCTTTTAGGATCTCAAGATTTTGCATTTACAGATTTACGTATAGTCGCCATCATTGCTACTGTTTGCTTTTTAATTGTTTTCGCCAATTTCAAATTATGTGATTGTGACCTATTTAATTGCTGACGTAGATACTTGAAAGTTTAACGAACATTCAACGACTGAAAGCGATAGGAAGTCTAATTGTCCCCCACGACTGAAAGCGACAGAAAGTCTAATTGTATAAAGCACAATCCTTGAACCAAGAGTCAAGTTTCCGTGTCTGTAATGATATAATTGTTTAAGAATTCATATATAAAAAAATAAACTTTGATCTATAAATAAGACGTTTGAAGCTATCGAAGCCTCGCTGTATGCCTTATTTTGATTACTGTTCACCCTTATGGGATACCTGTGGCAAGCTACTGAAAAATAAATTACAAAGACTTCAAAATCGTGCTGCAAGGGTCAGGTGGGAGCAAATTATGATATACGTAACGCGTTCGATACAAATTAGACGTGCAAGAGTAAAGGGCGCTCTTGTCTATAAAATCCTAAATGGGCAATCCGCGCTGGCCGTGTCTGCTAGACGGTCTGACAAAGCTTAAAGATAATAATAAAAATTATAATCTCAGAAATCTCGAGACTGATCTAGCACTTCCAAAGCCAAACACTAATTTTCTCAAGTGTAGCTTTAGATATATAGTGGTGCAATGCTGTGGAATACCAACTGAGGCAAAAAAGGCAACGTCGCTTTATGAATTTATGAATAGACTTGCCACCTTGCCTTTTGCTGAAAAATGCTGACTCGGTTACTTTAATACTTAGTTTTAGACTATATTACAGATTTACGTTACGCTACATTACTTGTCCCCGCCGGGTGAGGGTCGCGAAATTAGACGCGAAGGGGAAAGAAATTCTGCGAGATGTTTATATGTATATATATATATATATATATATATATATATATATATATATATATATATATATATATATATATATATTTATATTTATATATATATCAAATCGCCAACTTTCGCGGCTCAAGCGAAACAAAATCTTTGTCAAGAAAAATTGGTTTACAAATGACCGAAAAAGGAAAGCTAGTAAGAAGAGATGTTGCAGTGGGATGAACCAAGCAATATTAAACACGACTAGAAACCATTGAAAAAGCATAAAAAATTATGATAAAAATCGGAAAAGATGCCGCCATATGTGACTGAAAAAAACAAAAAGCAAAAAAGATATGCACTGGTATATATCTTGAGAGAGAACAGTGAATTGAAAGGAACATCAACACAAATAGCTTTTCACATTTTGAAGAAAATTGATTGCTTTTTGCTAAGAACCGAACGAGAAAACCGCGGAAACCAAACGGCAGATGCTGCAAACACTGCCATACTGGCTACGAGCAGAGCAAAACGAAAATTTAACGGTAAGCAGTGATTCGTATTTAACTTACCAGCTTTCTTTAGCTGATTGGAGTCGGTATATATCCGAAACCTTTTCAGTATTAAACTCAGTTAAAACAGCAAAAATCTTGTCAAATTATCATATTATTAAAAGTTTAACAGGCACCTTGACATAAGCGTCTGTAATTATTGTTTGTTTTTGCCATCAGTTTCTGGTGCTTTAGGTCGCGACACAAGTTTTTCCTCAGCCACTGTTTTATTATTTTGAAATAAAACATTGCTTTGGAAATTGGTCAATAATAGAAAAACCACATTCATAAAAGTGATAAAACAGGATGTAAAGGAGGCCAGGAGGGCAAGGGTGTTTATATTTGTATACAAAAACAGATCAGGTGCTTATTTTAATCGGGGGGGGGGGGGGGGGTATTTATGTATATTTAAGGTATTAAAGGCGGGCGAGGGGTCGTTGCGTTTATGTATTTCTAGTTAGTTAGTTAGTTAGTTAGTTAGTTAGTTAGTTAGTTAGTTAGTTAGTTAGTTAGTTAGTTAGTTAGATAGTTATGTATGTATGTATGTATGTATGTATGTATGTATGTATGTATGTATGTATGTATGTATGTATGTATGTGTGTGTGTGTGTGTGTGTGTGTGTGTGTGTGTGTGTGTGTGTATGTATGTATGTATGTATGTATGTATGTATGTATGTATGTATGTATGTATGTATGTATGTATGTAATAATATATTACAGTATCATATATGTCATATGTCACTGCATGTGATGATATGTTTGATTCGTCCGGTTCCCGTTCTTTTTTTTAACCGTATATTGATCATGCATTTCAAGCAGCAATATACCGGCTACAAATAAAAGGCTTTAAAAGCATTAACAAGCTTACTTTAAAGTTTATTAATTTGTTTTTGCTGTACAAGCTGTTAGAAAACTCTGAGGTATAGTAGAATATTGTAAACGACATTGGTGTACCATCTGAGACCCACTTGGCTCCATGGTTACTTAGAGCATCCGGTTAGGACTGAGTTGTGGGTTTGAGTTCCGTCTGCAGCTCGGAGTTTCTGAGTTTAATTTCTTACGGAAACTTGTACAGCAAAAACAAATAAAACTCTAACAACTTTAAGCTGAAGACACAAAACTATTGTAGAAACTATAAGACCGCATGAGTGAAGCTAGTGCGTGTCGTGCTAAATGGCAGACACAGAATTAAATAGTGTTCCAAAACCGAAAACAATGAAAACAAATATCATGACTTTTAAATAAACTCTCTGGTATTAAATTTTCTTGTAAGTATAGAATATTTTAAAAAACATACATCAATTTCAGTCAAAATTTGAAATATAGCTAGGTTACAAAGGAAACTACGAGAAACAGTGTTGCCTGTACGCCTGGTGTACCTATTTTTTAGAAGTGCTTAACATCATGCATGCAGTTAGTTATATGGCTGCATGTTCATAGACCATAGATCCGGCATAACACATTAGTTATCTTTAGTGATGCATGTGATGATCGTCTAGTTCTTCGTCGTTGCAATGGTAAATAAATTGAGGCGGTGATTGACCTACATCCGCAAATGGTTCATCGGAGACTGTTAAACTGCTGTGTAGTTAAGCGATTCAAGAGAAGAGATTTGATCATTTATAAATACTTTTCAAGGGAGAGACAACGAGTACTGAACAACCATGCATCATTAATATTCCAAATAGAGAAATAAACAGACTAACAGAGAACTAGCGAAGGCCCTTCTCTCTTTCTCTCTGACTAAGGGCTTTCGTTCGAAACGTTAGACTCCTACGTTCTCTGTTTCGGCAGTATATCTAACCTTACTATATATATATATATTTCGACTCACTGTTATTACAGACAGACATTTTCATCATCTCATACTTTGCCAAACGACCGATAGCGCTTAAAGAATTCAATACCTTCTCAATACATTCGTTTACGCTCATGTCTGCAATATGATAACTGCTGAAATCAAATCAGAATGCTCCGTCACCGATTTAGTTGCCGAGACGAATTTAATTCGTGTGGAATTTTAATAATCGAGTTATACGTCGCAGTTTCGTCGAATAAAATTCAAAAAATTAAATTCGTCCATTGTGCGCAGGCCTAACTTAATTACTTAAAAATACTATAATTACTGAACGGTTGGTTTTCTTAGCTAGGGCCGTGTTTGCAAAGAATTAGCTAGCCAGCTAATTAAATTTACATTTAAAAATTTAACTCGTCCTTAATTACGTCAACAATTTGATTATTTATAGATTAGTGTGGACCATTCCATCATATAGTGTTTCGAATGTCAGTATACGCAACTAGTCCGAAGTATATTTTATATAGAGCCCCCTATACCCCTTCATAAAATGCATTCACGCAAAAATATTTAGTCTTTAGTTTTCACGAGTCACGAAAAATCGCAAAAACTCTTTCACGTTCACAAAAGAATCGAGGCAATCACGATTCACGTAAAAGTACAAAAGAAATTCACGGATTAATATTTCGCATCATCTGACTGATTAATAATATTTTGCATTCTCCAAAGCTTTCTCTTCAATCTCAGAAGAATGCAACCTCGTCCCCAGGGCATTTTGCCTCCACGTTGGGAGTCGGCGAAAATGGCCCTGGCATCGGCTGGTCGATTCTATAATCGGATTGGCCGGTTTAAAAACTTGATTAATTCAGATACAGTGTAATTTATTCATCATAATATGAATTGCAATAAATATCCACTCTGCGAAGTTCATCCAAAGAATTGTAACGATAGCTTTGGTTACAGTCAAGAACAACATTAGATATATGTTTCTTCCCGACATTTAAATGTATCCTGGATAATCGTGGGGAGTATCATGATGAATAATGCTAGCCAGTTGCATTTATGATAAAGGTTCACATGAGTGATTCGGCAGAGCGTTAAATATTTCTTATTTATTATTCATGTATACGTATTATACAAAAACGAAACACAAAGACCGCATAAATTTTCTTGCCAAAACACCCCAAAATTCTGGGTGTCACGTGACCAGCCGATGCCAGGGCCATTTTCGCCGACCTCCCAACGTGGAGGCAAAATGCCCTGGGGACGAGGTTGAGAAGAATGCAGCAAGTCTGAAAGAATTCTTTCTATCCTTGCAGTCCATTGTAAAGGTCTGTATAGTAAACACTGCGATCATGCAAAATTGCGCCTGGCGTCGCTTTTTATTATCTTAATTTGTCTCAACACTAGTTAATAGTCAGAGTAAAATAGTCAAAATAATCTGTAAGTAGCTAGCGTAAAATACCGAGGGTCATCGACAGGTTTCAGAGTGTTGAACAAGATAGGTTTAACACCGGTAAAATTAATATATATTTCTGAATGATACTGAAATTATAACAGCTAAATATATATTTACAAAAACTACAATATACCAACTTATTTGTTTAATGAAAACTTTGGCTTAATTGGACTGTCACTAAACTAATCATTTTACAAAGTTTTGATGGAACACATGAATGGCAAAGCAATTCCTGATCACCTATCCCCCAGAATGGCAAAGAATGGCACATGAATGGCAAAGCCAGCATCACATACTCCCCAGCTACTACACCAGTATGAAAATACGGATCGCTTTTGAGAGTCATCGCTCATTGAAAAAAGGCGTCTATTGCGTTTTCGAATCATGACTACCATGCATAATAAATACTTCCGTATATACCGTTTTATGAAAAACGGCAAACTACACTATTATAATATTAATAACAAAGCAAGAAAATGGTGAGCTGCCGAGAATTTCAACAACGAAATACTGACGTTTTACGCGGAGCCCTTCGCCAATCTCGGTCGAGCCAACACGCTCTTTAGAAAGCAAAAAAGAGTTTCTTATCTAAATATACATTTAGCTGCTATAATTCATCATTCAGAAATATATATTTTTTAACGGAGACGATATTTGCACAACCTGCTATGGTAATTATACACTTAAGCCTAGTTTACACGGGCAATTTTTTTTTTCAATTTTCAACTTGACAAGTTTTATTTGCCCGTGTGTATGAGGAAACATGGCAAGTTTTTCCTTGACAAGTGTCCCTTTTGAAAAGCTGGCATGCCAGCTTTTCAACAAGGAGACTTGTCAAGGAAAAACTTGTCAAGGAAAAATTGCTCGTGTAAACTAGGCTTTATAAGGGGCTAATCGCATCTAAGGGGTGGTCCCACATGGCTAAAATCAGACACTACTGGCTTAAGTATATTACACTATTGTTTAATTTCAGCAATGGTTGATCCTGGCCATGTGGGATCACTGGTTAGGTGCATTAGCTGCTTATAAGTGTATAATTACCATAGCAAGTTGTGCAAACATCGTTTCTGGTTTCGTAAGATCGTTTTATATAGAAAAAGAATTAACAGAGCTACTGACTTTATGAGAAACCACGCACTAAAGAAAACACCCATTACTGAGAACGCCCACTATAGTCTCTGCTAATATATTACTTATTGATATGCTCTACTTTAAGTCAGTGTCTATTTTAATGCATGATGTATATAATAATCTGACACCATTAAATTTTTCAAATTTGTTTACTTTTTCATAGAAAGTACACAAATATAACACTAGATTTTCCTCAAGAGGTAACTACTATGTGAAGTACTCACGTTTAAACAAACAAAATAAATCATTTTCAAGAACAGTGGTTGGGATTTGGAATAGCATTCCTATCAATTTGTGTAAATTTTCAAAAAACAAATTCAAGAAAACATTACATGAAATATGATTTTCTATACTTATTGAGGAGGATTTTGTTGATGTGCCAACAATAATGAGAAAATTGCAAAACATTAAAATTGAAATAAATTAACAAAGTCTGGGAGATCTCAGCATTATATGTTTGCATTTTCCAGTGTTTATTTATTTATTTATTTAGTTTTTCTATATTTTTTTCTAGTATTGTAGTTTTAATGTACTTTATAACATGCATATATGGTATGAAAATGTAGATTAATTCTATATGGTATATATATATGTTCGTATATTATGTATAAAAATATGCAGGTAATGTGTATGTATATACAGTGGAACCCCGCTATCTCGAACTATTCTTTACCTGATCCCTTGAGGGAGTTGTAGATGCGAGTGTTTTACTAGAAAATATGCAGTGTCGTATTTTCCATATCCTCACTAGTGAAGATATCGACGACGTCATTAAGAATTTTACCTCTTTTTGCATTGAATCTATATAATAAAAAGAATATTAGACACTGGCTTGAAGATATGAATTTTATCTTCTCGTGGTAAAACGATATTTTACTCATTCGCTACGCTCATTCGTAAAATATTGTTTTCACCACTCAAAGATAAAATCCATATCTTCGCACCACCGTGTAATATCTTATATATATATATATATATATATATATATATATATATATATATATATATATATATATATATAAGTAACTCACTTATATACAGAACTCACGATCAAGCTCTTGGCAACGGCCTCCGTGGCTCAGTGGTCAGAGCATTGCACTAGAATCGCAAGGTCGTGGGTTCAATTCCTGCCGGAAGGCCCGTGTAGTTGCATTTTTCGCAACTGGTCCCGGTTTGGTCTCAAAATGTATATATTCTACACTCGAATTTTCCTTCACCCAAAATCCTTAGAACATGCTATATATATATATATATATATATATATATATATATATATATATATATATATATATATATATATATATATTTGTGAAATTCATTACTAATTCATGAGTTTTGCAGCCAATCCAATTTCAGAAATTACGTCACATGCATACCCCTGTAAACCCCATACAAACTAAAACCAATGATGCTAATTAGTTACAACCACTAGTGGATGTATACTCGTCTGATACAACCACTAGTGCTTGTAACTAATTAGCAAATTAGCATCTCAATATCCCAAAGGGATTTTTACTATTTATTCATTTCACAAGTTGTTTACAACACTCGCGTCCTTGTTGTATTGAGTATACAATCACTCGCCTTCGGCTCGTGATTGTATATTCAATACAACACGGCCGCTCGTGTTGTAAACATTACATATATACACACACACAAACGAGCACGTGTGATTTTGTTCACGGAATGTCGGAAAATACTCAATACCATAAAGGTAGAGCGAATATAGTATAAGTAGGCTTACCTCAAAATGTCGAGTGTTGCAACTGTCAGTTTCACGCGGGGCGATCTTATATATATATATATATATATATATATATATACAGACGGTACCGTTTCGGCCTTTTGGGCCTCATCAGTGTAGCGCTGATGAGCAGGATGAAGGTAACTGCTATTTAAGTCGCCTTTGGTGCCTCACAAATTGTGGGACATCAAAACCATGCCAGAGCGCTCAAACTGCAAGCAGTGATATTTATATTATTACTTATTGATAGCTATTACATATTTACTGGATCTAGCCTTGAGATCTTTTTCAATTTTTTTCTAAACTATCACTGTTCGCCTCGACTAAATTACGGACAGTGATTGTTACTGTATAATTTTTGATTTTAAATGAAATGATGATGATGATGATGATGATGATGATGATGATGATGATGATGATGATGATGATGATGATGATGATGACGATGAAGAAAACATTCGTGCACGGATAATGAAATCCGTGGATAATCCATTTGGCAGCAAATCAAAGAAGCAAATTAGCCAGAGCTGGCCCATTCCGATAGCCTCCCACACAGTCGTCCAACCCACTCGCACGGCGTCCCCTAAAAACGTCTGTGGGGGAGGCTTGACAAGTGCCGCGGAAGGGCTTCTTTAGCAACAACGGAAACAACGACCCACGGTGGATCAATCACGTATATGTAGATCAGCTAAGCCGTGAACAAGACGACAAGTACCACAGGTGCCCATCCTTCAGAGCGTGGGTTCGCTGTGGCACACTCGATCGTGGTGTGTTTAGGAAACTAATAAAGGGATGAAACACGAATTCTTCCTTGTTTTGAATATCGTTTTAAGCGCCTATAGGTATTAAAATTGTAAGACAATTGAGCGAAGTAGTTGTGATAATGACTCATTTATCAAAATATAATCAAAATGATGCAAAATCTCAACCTTTAGCCATGATTTTGAAGCCGTAAATTACATATCGTATTTTCAATTCGGGAGGTGTGTTCCGCAAGTAGCTAGGACACTACATCATCGTTGACACTTCGAATAACTACGAAATCCTACGATAAGCTTTTCGGATAAAGCGGGAAGTCTCGGGATTATTGATTTATTGCACATTCATCTGACTCTGAGTTTCAGTAGGTTTCAGTATTCCAACGGTGGCTCCCGACGATACGACGTTGAACGTTTGGTGTTTCAACGCTTATATTTTTTTCTCTCCCTCCCCCCTCCCCCCCCCCCCCCCCCTTCCCCCCCGTTTTCCCCCTTTTTTCCGCCTTTTTTCCCGCTTCCAGTAACCGTTTTTTCGTTTTTTTAAATCCCCTGCCACAGTACCCACGCGCTGCCAAGATGGGCTCCCTGTGCAAGTTAAGTTGAACGTTCAGCCCATCAATCCAAATAATTGTTATAACCTCGTTCAAT
Source organism: Corallium rubrum (assembly GCA_964035015.1). NCBI lineage: Eukaryota > Metazoa > Cnidaria > Anthozoa > Scleralcyonacea > Coralliidae > Corallium > Corallium rubrum. The sequence continues at coordinate 6,608,661 of OZ035997.1, read as the reverse complement.
AATTGTTAATTACCTGAAGTAACTAAAGTTGGTGATAACCCAACAGACAGAGCCTAAATTTCTGTTACTAGATGTTGTAATGACAAAAGTGTTCATTCAAGTCACTCTCGATCAGCCATTTCCAGTTTTTTTTTCAATTTCCAGTTTGATGTTGAAAATTGCACGCCTGAGCGTCACGTGATCTTGAACCAGCATGGCCAGTGTGTTCTTTCATATGGCACGACACGATGTCGGTTATGGTGACTTCTAAAAATCCACAAGAAACATGATAATGTTTTGTTTTGTTTTGTTTTGTTTTGTTTTGTTTTGTTTTGTTTTGTTTTGTTTTGTTTTGTTTTGTTTTGTTTTGTTTTGTTTTGTTTTGTTTTGTTTTATACTTTTATTTTTTTGCTCTGATTTGGAATTTTGGACTGGGTATGAGTTGGGAACTTCTTTTATTCATGATTGATTGTATCGTTTTTAGTGCAAATATGTATGTGTGTTGATCATCATCCCTCTATCAAAGTTCTGTAAATGTTTAAGTGGTTTGTGGTCATTAAAAAGAGACTATTAAAGCAGTGACCACCCTCTACTATTGAGAATATGGACTGAATGGTAAGAGATTTATTGCAGTTTCTATCGTTTAATACTGTAGTTAATAGTTAAATATGCTTATTTTGCTCTCACTAATAATGTATATTTATTAATAGTCAAGGGCAGAATAACAGAGTTGTCGGCTTCGTAAAGTGAACGGATTCTGTATTCAAACACAAATCCCTCATGTCTTCAAATCCGTCCTATGTTATATTCTGTAGAGTTGCCTGTAAAAGAGGATTCCCTAACCAATAATTTTTAATTACCATTCTATAGTAATATTCTGTGTTCTCTTCTGGTTTATAGGAATTCAAATCTGATATTACAGTCTGTGTATTTTCTTCTGTATAAACAAAAGTACTACAACAAGCTGTAACTATACTTACAGTCAAGTGCAATCATCATACAGTATTAGTGATTTTCATGATCAGGTAATAAGTATGTAAGTAATTTATATGCACACTATATCCACTCACGTTAGCACAATTTGGTGTTATAGTCAAACCAGATGTTCTCTTGCGTGCGACGTTGCAATATATTGATATGCAACGTTGCAATTTGGATTGATCAATTCAATCAGCAACCTGCAAACGCTTTATCACAATTCCTCAATGGGTTGTCCTAAAAATCGTTTTAAAAGCCAAACTTTAAGATAGTGTGAAATTCTACATGTATACATTTAATACCTTCAAGTATAACATCACATTTATGTGTATGCAAGAGAACATCCAGTTTGACTATAAATGATTTTCTGACTTATAGATACAGGCATGTACAACTGGACAATTCTTTTACTGGCTATCAATGTTGATGGTTATGTTCTTAACATATACCATCCAGGCAACCACATTTAATTTTTATGAATAACTTAATAATTACTTTAGCCAATACAATTATGGTATTTTCCAACATTTTCAGAAACATGAGGGACTGATTTGGCCAGTACAATTAAGTAGCAGACTACTTTATGGCAGACCAGAGACCTTAGTAGTTAATACACCATCTGAAGCCTGTCTTATTCAACAGTGGTCAAGCTAGCTTTCTAATGCTACTACAATACAGTTTCTTAAACAAGTAAGATTTTTACTTTTTTATTAGTCAAACTTCTTCGTAAGTTAAAATTTGTTCATTTTCAGTTCTACAAAACAGTGAGCTATTTTGTGATTGTATGATCCATACATGCACCGGATCTTTTCTGATACCCTGCTATATATATATATTTTACGTAATTATATTGTGAATTTCTGATAAGTTTTTATGCTTTATCTGATTGCAGAAAAGGGCATTTTTATAATTGTCTTTCAATTGGACCAAGGAAGCTGTATATTCAGTATAGTTCATCTGAAACAGTACGGTACATGTACAAGCTGAGGCATGGTAGAAACTTTGGTTACCGTACTACTCATTTTAGGGGAAAAATACAAACTTTATATTGATCTGTCGAAAGAAAATTATGAGCTGACAGTGCATGTTCATTACATCATTGTATAATTTAAATAAATGTATATTATTTAAAGTAGTACGATGTACGTAGTGGATCAGGGTATAATTAACCTGCAATCAGGCCATATAATAACGCCTGTTATGATTTTAGGATTATTTAATAGGCTAGGAACACTACAATGCAACAGGCTATTCACCTGACATTATAACCTGGCATGCGCGGGCGAGGGGTTTGCGTTTACGTATTTCTAGTAATATTTGTAATTTGCTTTGTTATTGCCTGGATTATGTATTATTGTTGTGTTAATAAAGTTTGCCAAATAAACTCGATGTGATTCTTGAGTGTGTGTATAGTTTTAATAGTTCCTCGGTACGTTCGCTTGTTGTCGATCGTCTAGGTAATATACTGCTTACTGAGTTGAGTAGCACGAAATAATGCAAAAAGTATATAAACACTTCTGTATGCTGTATACACGCTCCACGTTTCTGACGTCGATCTGTCTGCTCATAGAATATAGGGAATAAAAGATTAAAAGGATCTTATAGGCTTTGCTAGGAAACTGTACGTGTCGAAGAGAAATATATTACTTTTGACGCTCCGCGTGAAATTAATTGACAATGATTTGTCTTTGTCTGAGAAGTCAAAAATATTTGGATGGTCTTCACTCTTGTGTTAGCTACTGTAGCCTATTCGACGGGAAAGGAGCCTACAACTACAAACAAAACACTGCGATAAATTGCGGTATTGCATTTGAAAATTAAACGCCAGAGAACAAGAGCGCCGAATCAAAACAAATCCTAATCGGAGATCATGCAATCCAACAGGTAAACCACTTGTAAACATAATGAAAAGACAAACGTTCTCTGACCAAATATTTAGATTTAATTCGAGCTTTCGAGCTTTTGTATCAGATTACTAGGCGTTCCATAATATTTGTATGTATATATGGTTTTATATTTCATTTTTATTATCCCGTTGAAGGCTGCAGTCTGGCAGCCGAAAGCTCGAATTAAATCTAAATATTTGGTCAGAGAACGTTTGTCTTTTCATTATGTATAATCCTGGCCGCGCTTCGTCAATTTTTTCACTTGTAAACAACTAACAACAGTACGAATGCGTCTTATTGAAATGACAAAACTTTGAGTCTAACTAGCTCTTAGTAATGGCATCCAATTTAGTATCTGCGTTTAGTTACGATCTCTTGTCTGGCCTTCGTTTGGTTTTGTAAGAAACGCCGATTGACGAATACTTGTCTCGAAATACAACTCCACGACCCTCTGAGTGTAATCAAATATTATCAAAAATATGACAATAACCCCATGGAAAGTTAGATAGTTAAGGATGTCTATTTCACAAAAACAAAAAATTCGAAATTTCAACTTTTTTTTGTATAAGACCACCGTAAACAGATTACCCGTTGTTATTGTAATTTTACATACTACAGCGCGAGGACGGGGGGGGGGGGGGGGGGGGGGGGGGGGTCAGGTTATCAGTTATCAGTAATTTTCCATATCACAAATGTCCCCAATTTGTGTTTAGGGTTAGGGTTTATGGTTCCATTGCATCGGGTCAGGTTATCGTAATTTTCCATTCCACAAATGTCCCGGATTTGTAATTATGGTTCCATTAATTGTATGAGGGTCAGGTTATCGTAATTGATCTTGTGTTGATCAAGACTATTTTGAGAACCCTTATACTCGTGCAATTTATCAGATCTTTAATCATTTCCACTTTCTTTATTTTGCCTTCGATTATTTCGACTTTAATTGTTTTGAGTCTCGTGTGGCCTTGTAGCCACATAACCACGTAGGCTTGTAAGCCTTGTAGCCACGTAGCGAGGAAACCACGTAGCCAGGTAGCCACGCAGCTAGGCAGCCATGTAGCCACCTAGCCAAGTATAGCCTTGTAGGCACGTAGCCCTGTAGGCACGTAGCTTTATAGCCACATAGCCATGTAGGTACGCAGCCACTGTGTTGTAATACAAAGTGCGTAATAAGATCATGTAAGCAGTTTTGTAGCCGGATGGAACATTTATGGAAGCTATGATTGGTCTGGTATTCTATAATTGCTCCCCAGTCATGCAACCGTGCATTTTTTCACAAGTTTGTTCACATGTATAGCATGCGTAACAGTTTATAGCATGAATGATTCCTGATCGTAGCGTTGTAGAGCTCTACAATAAACTCTACACCAATTTTGCACATCTTAAAACGGGTTATCTGCAAAAGTTCGATACTTTTTGCCAAAAGGTCGATATAAAGAAGATCACTCGTTGTTGCCAGTGGCATAACCGGAGGCCCAAGTGCATAGGCGTTACACCACTGGTTGTTGCTGGATGATCCTCAGAGATAAGAGACTCTGACTTGTTCAATACGTCCTCCAAAAAGTTTTTGAGATCACCGTCCTCTTGGAAGTCAGCCACGATTGATTTTGATTCTGATCTCAACGACGACATCATCACAGCCGCGCTCGCCCCAGGAAGATTTAATGAATATTTTTTGGATTGGATTGAATGAATATTTTTTGGATTGGATTGAATGAATATTTTTTGGATTGGATTGAATGAATATTTTTTGGATTGAATTGAATGAATATTTTTTGGATTGGATTGAATGAATATTTTTTGGATTGGATTGAATGAATATTTTTTGGATTGGATTGAATGAATATTTTTTGGATTGGATTGAATGAATATTTTTTGGATTGGATTGAATGAATATTTTTTGGATTGGATTGAATGAATATTTTTTGGATTGGATTAAATAAAATATGTGTTGTTTACATTAAACTATAAATTATTGTTTACATTGTATAGTAAAATTTAATTGTGGATTGGATTGAATGCATATTTTATCGGATTGAATATTGCTTACAAAGGGGCAGGTATAGTTTGCTAAGCTACTAAAAACGTTATTTAAAAAAATATGCGCCTGGGGGTTTTTTCTGGATGATTTATACAATATTATATACCACAGTATTAAAATGTAAAGAATATTGCAGTGTGTTAAATAAAATTTATAAGTTAAATATACACACTGACAGTGAAATTGTTTTCACACCCTTTTCACAGCTGCCCGGGACTTTTCCTTTTTTTGCATAATGTAAGATGGCCAATATATCTCCAGCGGCATCAATTCCAATGTCGTTAAGGTTACAGGATACCCTAGAAGGTCAAAAATCTCAGAAAATGATACTTTACATATTCGTAAAGCTTACTGATAGGTCTATCATCTGGCGCAAATCTTATTCAAAAATATTGAATATTGAATGAGTTATCTAGTAAAACGTTTCCGAAATGTCTGTCTGTGGTGGGAAAGTCTGTTATTATTAAGGTTACAGGATACCCTAGGAAGGCATGTCAGGAGATTTGCTATTACACGCTGAACTGTCGGCCCAATTTCTCTCAAATTTTCACCAAATATAGCCAGATAAATGAAGAACACCATCAAATTATTAAATCAGAAATAAGTAAAATGCTTTGTGAGATATTCTCATTGACTCAGACTTGATGAAATCGCGCGCTTATAGCGGGAAGACATAGAAAGAGTAGTCCCTGGGGACAGGGTGGGGCTGAGATGATAATGGACACAAAGGTAGACTATAAATAGGGGCAGTTATGGGTATTCAACCACACTTGGGCTAAAAAATCGGGGAAGAAAGGAAAAAGTACAATCCAAAGATTTCCAGGCGACCGACCACCCACCTCCCCTGTAGGCCAACAGTGACCACGCGACCGATCGCCTCGCATTCAACCGTTCGCGGATACTATTCCCGTAACTCTCATCATCTGCGCGCGGTTGAATCTTAATGAAGAGTCAATGAGGATGCATAGGTATACTCACAGGTTTAAAATCAAGGTGCCTTCGCCCCGCGGTCGTAGTTCATCACCAATTTTACTAAAAACCTGTCAAATTGTCATAGTTACACTTCTGCAAGATAGTTCTAAAAAAGGGCTTGCGCGTTTTCTTATTGTTTTAGTGGTTTGTCAGCTAGGGCAAATTCTTTCCCAACCTGGATAATTTCGCAAACAATGGACAAAAGAAGACCCGTAACTCGATTAATTTTAAGTTAAAAACTACCTTTTGTAGCCCTTATAACACGAATGTGTACAAATTTGGGAGGAATCGGTTAAAACCCGCGCTTAACTTCGTCCTTTGAATGTGTGGATGCATAGTCCCTAGAAATAGATTGTCTGGAAACGCGGCCAAAGTCTTTGTCCTAGGTTTTTGTTCACGTTTGTGCACCTTATTTCACCTTAACGCTTGTTGAACACATTGTATTTTTGGTATAATGAAGCAATCAACCAATAGCAGCGTTGCTTTATAAATATTAATGAACGTAAAAGAAAAGACTGTGCACCTTATTTGCCACCCTCAACCTAAATTGTAGCTCATTGTTAACCGCTTTGATGTTCGCCGCGTCTCCAGACAATATAATTCTAGGGACTATGGTGGATGTGACTCAAAATTCCTCCAGCTGAAAATAGGCTTTGAATATTTCGCGGGGTTTCTCGCAATATTTGACGTTTCTCCGCCCACTTGCGACATGGCGGCTGGCCAGGTGCGAAAGTGGTCAGATGCCCGCAAAGCGAAAGTCTAAAACTACGCCAAGCAAAATTATTGCACCAGATGATAGGCCTATCAGTACTGAGCTTTTCGAATATGTAAAATATCATTTTCTGAGATTTTTGACCTTCTAGGGTATCCTGTAACCTTAACAGCGGATGAATGACAGCTCATTTGTATCAGATTACGCAGAGTGTATATCTATCAAATTTCATCTTCGAAAGCCGAATACAGTCTCTCCGCTATACTTTCTTTTTCTTTCCATTGAAAATGCCGACTGATAAGTCAAAGATTGGTAAAAGGAACAAAAGCGCGTTCTGTAAGGCTCGTCGGAAGAAACCAGTCACCGGCAAGAATAAAGGTGACAAAGCTATGTTCTCAGAGGAGATAAAAAAGTCTTTATCCGAGAGTGACAAGGGCTCATACTTTAACCAGGAAAAGCAGTGGCCAAAGCTCTCTCCAGACAGCTCTGAAGTTAGAGAATTATCCTCTGCCTCTGGCGGAGCGGAAATCTTGCCGGCATTCCTCTGCTGCTTCTTCGCCGATCGTGCAATAATTTTGCTTGGCGCAGTTTTAGACTTTCGCTTTTCGGGCATCTTCGACCACATTCAATATAATACTAATAACTTCTGAGATTCGATCTTTTCTTTCGCACCTGGCCAGCCGCCAGTTGCAATGTTATTGGTTAACAGTAACAGTAACAGTAACAGTAACAGTAACAGTAACAATAACAGGATTATCTTTACAATCAGAGTGGGCGGAGAAACGTCAAAAATTGTGAAAAACCCCGCGAAATATCCAAAGCCTATTAGTTCAGCCGGAGGAATTTTGAGTCACATCCACACATTCAAAGAACAAAGTTAAGCGCGGGTTTTAACCGATTCCTCCCAAATTTGTACATATCATTGTATATAAGGCCTAAAGGGTTCGCGCGCGTTGTATTTAACTTAAGGTTACATCATATGATAGAATCTTATTTCACCAAAATACTCACCGCGCGCTCAATTTTTGAGTTTTAATTTGTCTCTCAAATTTGGCATGCACAATGATAAGTCACTGCAGAAGCTAACAATTTAACTTTTTTAACAATTTCAACTTTTGGAGGCGGTGTTATAAAATAAGAGAAACAGGAGGAGGAAAGGGCTCGGAGCTGGAGCCGGGGGCTCGCCAGAGCTTGGGGTCGGGGCTCGGAGCTAGGAGCCAAGAAAAGAGCTCGGAGCTAGGACCCGGGGGCTCGGGGCCAGGGGCCAAGGGCTCGGAGCCAGGAGCCAAGGACTCGGAGGCAGGAGCCAAGGGCTCGGAGCTCGGTGCCAAGGGCGCGGAGCTAGGAACCGGGGCTCGATCGGAGCCAAGAACCGGGGGCTCGGAGCCAGGAGCCAAGGGCTCGGTGCTCCAGTGAGCCCCCGGCTCCAGGCTCCGAGCCCTTTCCTCCTCCTGTTTCTTTTATTTTATAATACCGCCTCCAAAAGTTGAACAACCGACAGTTAAAGTGCCTATGAAGCGAAAATTATTATTGTCTTAAATGAAAGAACTCTTAAAACTACAACGTAACATCTTTTGCAGATCTTCGTTTCCGTGCTTCGTTGTTGAGATATTTCAGTTTCTTTGATATGCAAATTAAACACTTTGACATCACACGTGTATAATGAGTTGTTGGAGAAAGTTCTATATCTTTGCTATTATCAAACGAAATCACTTCGAAGCCGATCCTGTGCGTCTATTTCGCATACAGCATTCAGATTTTTAATTGATTTCGTTTGATAATAGCAAAGATACCGAACCTTCTCTGATAACTCATTATACACGTGTGACGTCAAAGTGTTTAATTTGCATATCAAAAAAATTGAAATATCTCACCAACGAGGCACGGAAACGAAGATCTGCAAAAGATGTTACTTTGTCGTTTTGAGAGTTCTTTCATTTAAGACAATAATAATTTTCGCTTCATAGGCAAACATAATTTCTTTCATAACTGGGAAAGCTCTTCGGAGTGGAAAGAAAGCGACTTGGCAAAGATGTCCCCGGGTGAAAGAGAAGAGTATGAAAACCATCTAATGATGACTAGATCAAAATATTTACCTATGGCAAGAGAAGATGTGTCCCAATTATCGTCAGAGGACAAGAAATTAAGACTATCACGCTACTTTTAAACACCTAAATATAATCTTTATACACCTAAATATAATCTAAGAAGCAGACCTCACTAAAACTTTTTATATGTATATGTTGAAACCAAAGCCTAAACAAATATTTTAAACTGATTGTTGTGAATTCTGTCTTATGCAAAATACATGCTAATGACTTTCTTGCCCAGACTTGCCTAATCCTCTTAATTGCCCCTAATAATTAATGAGTTTCTCTTTTGTCTCCTGCACGTGTACTGAGGATAAATATGCAAATATCACACTTAGTAACAGAAAGCGTGGCAACCAGCTTGAAGAGTTATTCCGTTTATATTTTCTGATGAAATCATCGATCGTTCTTCTTCTTACGGCTTCTCGAATTGATTCTTCATCCAAGGATTCGTATACGCTATACACTAGGGTTAGCAGTGGCGTGATGGCAAGTTTCATGCTCCCCCCCCCCCCCCCCCTCAAAAAAAGAAAAATATTAAGTGAATATAAGACATTACTGTATTTGATAATTTTGAAATCTGGACTCTCTGATATGCCATTTCCTGCATTTTGGAGTGAGATTTTACGGAATTCTGAAGATTTTAAAACTTCATAGAAAACACAAAAGATTACAGATTTCAGATCCTTATATCCCCCATTGAAGACCTAGCTATACAATTTATTTTGTTAAAGTGTCACTGTGATTAAAAATCGTCAGTCTTTTTTTGATCTTATCATAAAGTACATTTACAATAAGGGTGAACGGCGTTTGTGGTTTGTATATATCTCATCTCGTTCAAGAGATATTCACATTTTGGAAATATGCAAATTATATGGCTGATGACGTCATTTTCTCCAAACGAGAGAAATGAAAATCGTAAAATTAGGAATATCTCTAGAAATAAACCATAGAAAGTGCTCAAATTTTGCATGCCTATAGTATTAAATAAAATACGTTTTACTGTGGAACTTTAGTTGTTTTCGTGGAAACTACTGGTTCCTGGCCTCCTCCAATGATAAAATTAAATTTGCTTATTTATCAGCAATCAAGTAACGTTTACTCCAGCGAATAAAAGTGAAGATTAGGGCATATGTATGCATTGTAATTCAAACGTTTAAATCTTTCTATTTTTAAACAATGAGGCAAAAATGATAATTCCCTTTTTAAGGTTAGAGTAACAGAGATGTGTATGTTATTGGATACTATAAGCATACAAAGTTTAAGCGCGTTCTATTGTTTATTTCCAGAGATATTCCTTATTTTACGATTTTCACTTCGCTCGTTTGGAGAAAATTACGTCATCAGCTATAAATTTGCATATTTCCAAAACGTGAATATCTCTTGAACGAGATGAGATATTGACAAACCACAAACGCCATTCACCCTCATTTTAAATGTACTTTATGACAAGATCAAAAAAAGGACTGACGATTTTTTCATCATAGTGACACTTTAAGTTTTGGCGCCCTTGCTAATTTTGGCGCCCCTTCTGCAACCCCAGCTGGGGGGGGGGGGGGGGGGCTGGCAACCCACCCACCCTGTCACCACGCCACTGTGGGTTAGATAAGCGATAATTCGACCAAAACTGTCAACATTCATCTCTTCGTAAACAAGACGCCCACTAGGCGTGAACTCGGGCTACTGTGGGCTGGCGCCTTGCAAAATAATAGAACAACAGCAGTGCTGTTTGGAGTTAATGGTTGAATTTGATGCAACTTTCAGTCAATTGACTGTAGTAGTGGAATATTCATCATAGAGAAAATCATGGTGGGTATACTGGTGTACCAAATCATTGATTTGGCAGCCACACTGGTCGGCCAAAACATTGAAATGGTGGCCATTACTGGTGTACCAAAACATCTAAATGGTGGCCATACTGGTGTACCAAAACAATGAAATAGTGGCCATACTGGTGTAACCAAAACAATGAAATAGTGGCCATACTGGTGTACCAAAACAATGAAATAGTGGCCATACTGGTGTACCAAAACAATGAAATAGTGCCAATACTGGTGTACCAAAACAATGAAATAGTGGTCAATCGGCCATATTGGTGTACCAAAACAGTGAAATAGTGTGGCCATACTGGTGTACCAAAACAATGAAATGGCAGCCATATTACTGTACCAAAATGAAATAGTGGCCATATTGGTGTACCAAAAGAATGAAATGGTGGCCATACTGGTGTACCAAAACAATGAAATAGTGGCCATACTGGTGTACAAAACAATGAAATAGTGGCCATATTGATGTATCAAAACAATGAAATAGTAGCCATATTGGTGTACCAAAACAATGAAATGGTGGCCATACTGGTGTACCAAAACAATGAAATGGCAGCCATACTGGTGTAACTAAACATTGAAATGGCAGCCTGCAGCCATATTGGTGTACCCAAACAATAATACACACTTGATGAAAGTAATGTATAAACTGTTGAATAGCATCGACTTTTATTTGCAAGACATCAGTACAATAAATCAATAATAAACAATACAAGCAAAAATGAAGCAAACCACAAATATTAATACAGTTTAAACCTCAATACATTTACATACAGCATTCACAGACACAAGTCAGTTCGGTGTAAGACATATGTAAAGAAGATGTAAAACACAGCATGTTTACCTTTCACTTGCAAGTTGGCTTTATCAACTTTCTTTGATCTTTGATTTACAGCACTTGAGCAACATTTTGCAGTACAATTGAATTAATAACACATGTATAAAATTGATCGAGAACACATTGATCGAGAGTTGATCGAGTACTACACATTTTCAGCGTACGGTTATCGAGATCGCGGACCAACCCAGGTCTACTATAGTATAAAAGCATTGCGAGCGTGTTTATCATTAAAACACAAATTCAGAAGTTTCGAACAACACAACCAAAGGCGTCAGGAGAAGAAAAAACTCGCCATTCCTGCATGAAAATCCGCCATCATGAAACAGCATTTGAGCGGTGACGTCAGAAGTGTCACATGCCTCAGTTTCGCAGGTTTCGCAAAGCCTGTCGGGGCAATATCGCGACCCAAAAAAACACTAACAACAACGCGACCGAAACCTAGACTCGTCCGACCACAGGTCGCCCGAGTAATAACACTCAGATTACTTAACCAAAAACCCGCTATATTCCTCCAAACCAGGTTTAAGATAAAAAATATAAAGTGTCTCTATCCATTTCGATTCTGTTTCGTTCCTCCACAAACTAGGCCAAAGTAAACGATAACTCTCTAAAATTGTTAACACTTATAGCAAAGATACCCCGATTACCTTTAGGTAATAACGATCTTCGGAAATCAGTCGGAGAGCTATCGGGAATGACGTAGTGAATACCAGGGGGTTGAGTAACAGCTAGGGTTTAGGGGAGGGGGGGGGGGGGGGGAAAGTTTGGGTTAAGAGGGTCCCAAACAAAGAAGCCTGAGTAATAATGACGTAATTTCAATCCTCATTAAAATTTCAATTTACCTAATTACTCGGGCGACCAATGGTCGGCCGAGTCAAGGTTTCGGCTTCCCCCCCCCTTTTTTGGGGGGGTGGGGGGTGGCGGGGGGTGGGCAGTATTGAAAACAAGCGTGTGTACAACCGGTGACGTCACAAAACCAATTTGGCGGCGCGGCGGACAAAAATTAGTCCAAATGGTCAACTTTGATGGCTTGTAGATCTACTTTCTAAAATCGTGATGTAAAAATAAAATAGCGCATGATGATCAGCGTAATCTGAACTACAAAATGGGAATGTTAGTTGAGAAACGATTTTTTCGTTTCATAAACACTTTAATTATGAATCCGCCATATGGGGAGTAGGTATCACTACTTATATCAATACTATAGAATAATCATGCTGTCCTTTCACTGAACATTGTTTACACTGATGGTCCATAATTGAATCGTAATACTAATCTAGTGAGGCGAGATTTAGCGCTAGCAAGTTGTGCAATGCTTGTTTCCGGTTTGGGGTTGCCTATCCACTTCCCTTTCCACTATCTCTAGATCTGGTCTTAAATTTCTCATTTCTATATTCTAAGGGCCCACAGTAATTGGTGTTAAACTGTTGTGGTGTCCCCGCCTTTCTCGTTTGTTATTTTTATAATTGCATATTTAGGAGTTTAAAATTTAGCATCTTTATATTGTTGTATTGTAATAGGCAAAGCATAATAAACAAGACACCTGGGTCAGGTGTTCACTCGGGCTACTGGAAAGTGCAGAGGTCTCTATAACGCACAAGCAAAGAGGTGGGAGTGGGCCAAGGAAGATCAGATTGAAGGCTGAATGTGGTGCAGGACTATCCAGTGTCTAGAATTCAGGATGATTCTGATGCCTAGGGGACTTCTTTGTCCTACATGCAGGATGTTAAACTAAAAAGCATATAACAAAAAAACCAGTAGGGGTGGAACTTTCTCCCGGGGGGGGGGGGCTGTGGTTAGATTTATGGTTACCGGGGGGTTGTCATTAGGTTTAGGGTCTGGTTTAGAGGTGGGGGTCAGGGTTGGGTTTCATTTTCTTTAATATTAATTAATATCTGGAATTCTAGACCATTTCACAATTCAGGATAATCATGTAAACAAATACAATAGGTATAAGTGATTAAGGTCAGTAGCAGTAAGGTTTAGAAAAGAGTATGTTACAGGTTGGGATGAAGAACATTTTAAACATGGATTTCCAAAAAAAATTATTGACATCATAAGCATTAACTAATAATTACAGCATTAATCATTAATGTAGTGATTAGAAAGTTGAGTTTTAAACTGATTAACTGAGGTAGAATCTGGTATTGAGCACGGTAGACTACTCCAAAGTTTAAATACTGTGTACACTAACAGTTCAGGTATTAACTAGCTTAAAAAGTTTAGTACAGCACTTAGAAACTTAGAAACTAGTTCATCTAGTTCTGAACTGTTTCTTAAGATTCTGACTGAATTATTGAGTTGCCCAAAACTATTAATAGGAATATTATAGTGACCTGTATAACATTTAAAATAGATAAGATCTTTCAAGTCATGCCAGTATTATAATGGGTATATAGTAGATTAACTGTTTTTAGCCTGCGTAGCCAGTGCTTCACTGTCCATCCCAATCCCCAGTGCCGGCTACACAGGCTAAACTGTTTTCAGATGATCATTCAGATTGTATGATAAATCATCCTGCCAGTTCAAAAACTTAAAATAATTATATTTAATTGCCCTGCATTGTAGTCTTTTAACCTTACTGATTTTAGTTGTCTGAGGTGCCCAAACTTAACATGTGTGGGCCAGGTACAGATGCAGCAAATATGCAATAGGTGACTAGTGAAACATACCCGCACCCTACATCTATGCAATATCTTCATACAACATGAATCCTGATTCCATGTATTTGCTTTAGAGCATGTTGGGAAGGCTCTTCAACTCTGCAGTGCTAGTACTGTAGTTTAATGTCAGACACTCTAATTTCTCTACACATTTCGGTACCATCCGCATATAACACACACTTGGCTGCTGATGTTATAATGGCCAATATGCCATTAAAGTATTATATACTGTATATATATGAGGAACATAACTGGTTCAAAGTTGTTTCTATGGTGAATATCTTTTTACTCAATCTATGCATCAAAATTTATACAGTAAACTTATCAAGATGAACATCAAGATATGGATAACTTACTTGTCATAAAATTACATACTCAAAGGTTCAAAGCACTTTGAATATAAATCCTAATTGATCAATAAGACTACTGCCCATTGCCGATCTCAAACTCAAAGACAAGCAACAGTCGGTAAAAAAATAAAGCACATAAATAATAATGCAAAAATATAAAGATACTTTTACTGTCAACAAACTGTTTCTTTAATGTCTGTCATCTTCATGAATGTTCCTTGTGCTCCCACATCTCGGATTTTGTTTACAATAGTCTTCATGATGTTTACAGGGCCTGAGTTCAGACCAATTCACAGACAGTATTGCTGAAGCCATGTGAAAAGCCTATGAAGATCGCAATTGCTCGACCAAAAGCATGAGAAAGTGTATACAGTGCCAATATAAAGATCCAGAATGTTAGCGTTTTGATCGTCATCTCTGTGACCTGTTTAGCCATGAGTTGTCGTTGTCGGTTGCCACTTGGATGCAAAAGCTTCGGCTAGCTTTGCCTTTGACGAAATTGTCACTAGTAGGTTTTCCAAGTAAATTGTTTATATGATTGATCAGTGACGTGCTTTATACAAAGTTCAACAATAGGAACTAAAAGGAACACGCTGTCGATGAATTTTCGAAGTGAAGTGTAGGCTCCATATATGGGAGGTATTGCACAATTTTGCAGTTTTGTGTGGCGAAGAATATAACAGAGCCGAAACCTAGACTCGGCTACCACAGTAGCCCGAGTAATAAATAAACTAGAAATACATTAATGCAAACCCCTCGTGTTCATTGTTTATTATTATTTATGCACTCTGCCTTCAATTCCAGGGGTGTACCACTGAACCCTTAAATTATGTTGGTTACTCCAGACAAAGGAATTGCATGGCTTCACACAAATGGTTAAAAATGGTACCCTGTTCCAAACTGAAAGAAAGGAGTAAATGACTGCCAGCATATAAGAACAGACCTTGCACCAGATCAAAAGTGTGATAATTATTACACCGGTACGTACCCTGTTTCAAACTAAAAATGAAAACCATTCCCTTTCGAGTGGCACATTGTAGCATACCAGTACAAATTATATTGTCTTTTTGCACGAAATACAATATTTTGACAACCCAGTTGTATTTCTGTTTAATTGGCTTATTATACAGCAAGTATGTGACTAAATTAGCAACCAGAATTTTTTCAGCTTTAGGTAAACAGTACCTTGAACAGTACTGTAGATAAATGCCCCACTCCCAGGCATAAAAAGTTTGCAAATTATGCCTGACATTCCAGGGAGGAATAGCTAGGCATTACTCCAATTGATGAATTTATAATAAATCATAATGCATACATCTAGAAATATAGACTATACAAAACTGTGCAGTACAGTGAATGTATGAAAATGTCAAATACATGATTGTACAGTACATGTATGCCACCAACAATTCCTACACAGAGATATATTGTTTAAATACGTTTTCTTTTGTTATTATAATAAATAAATGTTTTAAAAAATATCTCTGTACCTTCGTACCATCTCTCAGTTACGAATTCACGTTTTTCTCTTCGCTGTCTCTTTCTCTTGTGCTATTCTTTTTGCTGTGTTTTCTGGCATAATTTCTAGCCTCTCTCTTCGCTGTTCCTCTCTCGGCTGATGTAGTTCTTGACACCGTGTTTAGCCTTGATATTGCGTGTCGCTCTTTTCGTTTTTTCGACTATAAACTCTGATGTAATTTTAGACGCTGTTTTGTTTTCCTCAAGTCACTTATACTATAGTTCTCCTAGTATATTGCTCTGGCCTAGTGCTGTTCGGCCTGTTCCCATCGTTCGTTCGCTTGTTTCTTTCTCTTGTCTTTCCCTTGAATACGTCTCAACATTTCTAGCTAGCCTATAAACATTTTTTCTTCTCCGAACCTTTGTAGTTTTGTACTCAAACTCGAACAAAAATGACGTTTTGACGTAAAAAACTTACACTGAAACACGTGTACCCTTTTAACCACCATCACCCCACGGATCCCAAACATGGTCTCCGCTGATCATTACATATAAATAAATAAACTAGAAATACATTAATGCAAACCCCTCGTGTTCATTGATTTGTTTATTATTATTAATGCACTCTGCGTCGTACCACTGAACCCTTAAATTATGTTGGTTACTCCAGACAAAGGAATTGGCTTCACACAAAATGGCTAAAAATGGCACCCTGTTCCAAACTGAAAGAAAGGAGTAAATGACTGCCAGCGTATAAGAACAGACCTTGCACCAGATCAAAGGTGTGATAATTATTACACCAGTACCCTGTTCCAAACTAAAAATGAAAACCATTCCCTTTCCAGTGGCACATCCCTGCATAGTCAATATATGGGAGTCCCGTACCTCCCATTGTAGCATACCAGTACAAATTATATTGTCTTTTTGCACAAAATACAATATTTTGACAACCCAGTTGTATTGCTGTTTAATTGGCTTATTATACCACAGCAAGTATATGACTAAATTAGCAACCAGAAATTTTTCAGCTTTAGGTAAACAGTACCTCGAACAGTACTGTAGATAAATGCCCCACTCCCAGGCATAAAAAGTTTGCAAATTATGCCTGATATTCCAGGGAGGAATAGCTAGGCATTACTCCAAAATTGATAATTTATAATAAATCATAAATATGCATACTGTGCAGTACAGTGAATGTATGAAAATGTCAAATACATGATTGTACAGTACATGTATGCCACCAACAATTCCTACACAGAGATAGATTGTTTAAATACGTTTTCTTTTGTTATTAATAAATAAATGTTTTAAAAAATATCTCTGTACCTTCGTACCATCTCTCAGTCACGAATTCAAGTTTTTCTCTTCGCTGTCTGTCTCTTTCTCTTGTGCTATTCTTTTTGCTGTGTTTTCTGACATAATTTCTTGCCTCTCTCTTCACTGTTCCTCTCTCCGCTGATATAGTTCTAGACACCGTGTTTAGCCTTAATATTGCGAGTCGCTCCTTTCGTTTCTTCGACTATAAACTCTGATGTAATTTCAGACGCTGTGTTTTGTTTTCCTCAAGTTCGTACGCGGGTAAAGTCCCGCGAGTCGAGATAAGGCTGGAAATCGAGCCTACTTTACTGTAGTTCTCCTTTATCTTGCTCTGGCCTAGTGCTGTTCGGCCTGTTCCCTTCGTTCGCTTATTTCTTTCTCTTGTCTTTCCCTTGAATACGTCTCAACATTTCTAGCTAGCCTATAAACATTTTTTCTTCTCCAAACTTTTGTAGGTTTGTACTCAAACTTGAACGAAAATGTTGTTTTTGACTAAAAGACTGTGAAACACGTGTACCCTTTTAACCACCATCACCCCACGGATCCCTAACATGGTCTCCGTTGATCATTACATATAAATAAATAAATAAATAAATAAATAAATAAATAAATAAATAAATAAATAAATAAATAAATAAATAAATAAATAAATAAATAAATAAATAAATAAATAAATAAATAAATAAATAAATAAATAAATAAATAAATAAATAAATAAATAAATAAATAAATAAATAAATAAATAAATAAATAAATAAATAAATAAATAAATAAATAAATAAATAAATAAATAAATAAATAAATAAATAAATAAATAAATAAATAAATAAATAAATAAATAAATAAATAAATAAATAAATAAATAAATAAATAAATAAATAAATAAATAAATAAATAAATAAATAAATAAATAAATAAATAAATAAATAAATAAATAAATAAATAAATAAATAAATAAATAAATAAATAAATAAATAAATAAATAAATAAATAAATAAATAAATAAATAAATAAATAAATAAATAAATAAATAAATAAATAAATAAATAAATAAATAAATAAATAAATAAATAAATAAATAAATAAATAAATAAATATTTATATATATACACACAAATGGATCCAAACCGCCAACATGGGTACAATCCCCGACCGGACTTACCGCCCACTCCGTCAAGATTAGTACCCTCGCGTCGCGAGGCCCGCTTCGCGAACCACACGAACACGAGGGGATAAATAAATAAATAAATAAATAAATAAATAAATAAATAAATAAATAAATAAGTAAATAAATAAATAATTAATTAAATAAATAAATAAATAGATTTGCAGGGCAATCGGAGTAGAAACCCTGATTGGCAGGGCAATCAGAGTAAAATTTAGAAATTGGGCAAAAAAGTTATGATTACATTTACGTCTAGAAAAAATAATGCATGACGATTATACTTTTATCAGTTTTATGCACGATCACCATCAAGAATTCTGTATATTATTACGAATTAGTAATAAGCGACCTTAGTCCGTGCACGCAGCGGTTGTCCAGCTGTGCATGCGTACTAGTATATTAGGAAACGCGTGAGCTGAGTCTATAGTGTTTGAGATTTGCAGATTCATGGAGACGGCTGAATTCTTATTACCCATTGAACTCTATATATTATTACCTGCTTGCAAAGTTGAACCTGAAGTACTCCTGTCTGAGCTAGACATTTTTATTACCATAGTCTCATCGAAACAACCCAGCTCCGTGCAGTAGGCTGCCAAGTACGTCCATCAAAATAAACGGACATTTCCAACCGTATGCAAAGCCTATCAGCGTTTGCTTCAGTACTGCACCAGTTTCCATCGCAAAGGATGAGCGAACTTTCAAGGTGCTGTTACAGGATGCGATTTTTCTTGCAAATTGCAACAAATCACTTAATGTGGCAAGTTGCATAAAAAATCGCACCGTGTATTATAACACCCCGTAGCAACTTGCGATTTTGTCATTTTTGCCCTGTTGGAAGTTGCAAGAAAAGTTGGATGTGCTCTACTTTTTGCTGCAACTTACAACAAAAATCGCAAGTACTGTTGCTGAACGTGTAACGCCCTTCCTGCAACTTGCGATTTTTCCCCCATATGTATCGTGTAACAGCACCTTCAGTAAGCTCAAAATCGTTAAGAACTGCCTAAGATCAACACTGAAAGACAAAAGTTTGAACGACTTGATAGTTCTTGCTTGTGAAAAGGATCCCACCAACAGCATCGATTAAAAGTTGTTCTGAATACTTGGTCGAAAATCAATATGCGTAAATTTCCAATAAAGCCGATTAAATAAGTACTGCCACAATATGCTTTTCTGTATTATAGCTACGTAAATTCAATTCAACAATTTTTTTCATGATCTTGTTAATTAATATTTATTTTGAACTCTATGTATTGCCAATTGCCATCATACATCAGACAGTAGGAATTTAGTCTAAATGCATGTAGATTGAGGCAGGCTTCCATATATGGGAAGCACGGTTGGCGTGTGCTGTTAGGGCGCTGCCTCTCACCAATAGTTAAGCCCGATTGGACTAGGTTAGTACTTGGATGGGTGACCGTCTGGGAATAACCCTGTTCTCAAGCTTGAGACTTATGCGAGTCTCCTGTGCTTCGAGGGTTTTTCGCCGAGCTCTCCGGTTTTCCTCCCTCCACAAAATTAGCTGTAATCTGTGGTCCGATATGTGTCGTATGGTGGCTGCCTGAAGTGCCTTCGAAGGACTCGGCCATGTTAAAATTTCAATGTGTAAATTGCTTATGAAAAGCCCCTTGTATGTACAGTATACATTTCGGTAAATTTTACATACGGAGCTGCAGAGCACCATAGATTTTGGCAGGGCAATACACCCTACACCCCCCAACGGAAAAGGGCTAATTTCGCCCCCGCTCGGGCTACTGTGGTAGCATGAGTCTAGTTTTCACCTTTGGTTTCTGTTTTGTTGTACTTTTTTACCAGAATGCACTACTATGCTTGTTAAAAAGGGACAAAACATTAAGATGTGATATATTTATGCCAAGGTTCATATATTTATGTCAAGGTTCATATATTTATGTCAAGATTCATATATTTATGTCAAGATTCATATATTTATGTCAAGATTCATATATTTATGTCAAGATTCATATATTTATGTCAAGATTCATATATTTATGTCAAGATTCATATATTCATGTCAAGATTCATATGCGCGTATCAAGTTTTGGTATGTATCAAGTGGCCTACGTATATGCAAATATTTATGTCAAGTTTCGACAAATATACATCAAGATTCACGCGAGCCTAAATGAAGTACATTCGGCCTTGTTTAATACCGCTGACTGAATATCTCTGAGTCAGACATTGAGTCAGACACAGAAACGGTCAAAGTATAAAAAGTACAGATCTCAACCGTTCAAACTTGGAGTTTTTTCAGTTTTTCTTGGATTGTTTCATACAAAATGGCAAATGGCACGTATTGTCGATAATCTTTTAATAAAATTTAAGTACTCGAATTACTCGAATTCCCCGCACCTCGCGCTATGGCCGTAATTACTCGGGCGACCTGTGGTCGGACGAGTTTAGGTTTCGGCTCTGTTATTTTTTTTATTTTTTTTTGTGTCGGTAGACGGGATTATGACGTCACTGCTCAAATGCTGCTGACTTCTCATGGCGGATTTTTAAGCAGGAGTGACGAGTTTTTTCTTCTCCTGACGCCTTTGGTTGTGTTGTTCGAAGTGAATTTGTGTTTTAATGATAAACACGCTCACAATGCTTACAATAGACTATAGTAGACATGGGTTGGTTCGCGATCTCCATAATCGTACGCTGAAAATGCGTTAGTACTCGTTCAAACTTTGTTGCGATCACTTCGACTGAAATTGGTCGATGAAGTCATGCCTATTCTGTGGTTGTGTCAAGCGTATCGCTGATCAACCATATAAGCAACTTACTTGGAAAACCTACCAACACTTTGGCCAAAGGCAAATACATGCATCAGCGAACGCTTTTAAATCGATCGTTCGATACTTCGATTTGTCATTTAATACTCGCAAATTGAAAATTAAAAGGACGTCTAACCGTACAATCAACAGCTTTCAAGGTCTCAGTGCGGTTCTACATTGCATAACTACATTGCGTCCAAAACTTATATCATTACCAAACGGTTTATTATATGCGCGCTGTTCTGTACACGCGTATGCCAAGGTTCCAGCAATCGCTAGCGCTTTAATATCAGTAGCCCGAGTGAACGCCTAAGCAGGCGTCTTATTTAGTAAATATTTGTGAGTTTATCCATGAAGATTTGGAAATGTGTTTCAAAACCTATATATTTCTGTTCAGTTGGTACGATTTACATGAATTCTATATCGGAACCATCGTTTGAATCTGCCGAATTCAGCACTATAGGTTTTGTCTACTGAAAGTCGGTTAAGATCGTTTAATTATTCGGCTAAACGGGCTTCTACCTTGTTATAGTTTGTTGCCCCTTTTGTAATTATATCTTTATTAATAGACTCTTAACTGATATATGAACTTAACTGATATATGAAACTTCCATTTACGTAAGCAATTCGATATGTATAGTTGCACTCAGCATGCTGTATTAGTTTTAGCCTGCGTGCGTAAGGAGACTCGACATGTTGAACGCTCAACGCCGTATGGAAATATTAAACAGGCAATCGTGTTTTGTGTATTGCAAATTGCGTTTTCTATCGGAGAATTAGATTGTGTTTTGATTTTGTCTGTGACCAATGTGTTTAGACTTTAATAGAGTAATAGATAGCCATGGTCTTGGGGGGGGGGGGGGGGGGCACCTGAGCTCCTCGAGCTCAGTAGCCCGAGTGAACGCTTGACCAGGCGTCTTGTTCATCTGAGGGTTGTATCGTTGCGGCCCTCGGCCACGACCACGTGGAAGGCAAAACCGACGCGACATTTCTTCACCAACCAACTGAGGTCGAACTTGATTGATGAGTTAGCATTTCTCTGTGTCTGACTGTCGCTAGATTGTAGTGAGCTATAAACGCTCCGAACAATTGAAGTAATCGTTGCTTCATCTACCACGTTTGAACTATCTAAATTTTCGGATGAGGATTTGCATTTTTCTCGGTTTCGCAACAATCGACACTTTCGCTGTTCTTACTGTTCTATGACACTCCTTTATGTACTTCATTTAGGCTCGCGTGAATCTTGATGTATATTTGTCGAAACTTGACATAAATATTTGCATATACGTAACTTGATACATACCAAAACGTGATACGCGCATATGAATCTTGACATAAATATATGAATCTTGACATAAATATATGAATCTGGACATAAATATATGAATCTTGACATAAGTATATGAATCTTGACATAAATATATGAATCTTGACATAAATATATGAATCTTGACATAAATATATGAACCTTGACATAAATATATGAACCTTGACATAAAATATCACATCTTAATGTTTTGTCCCTTTTTAACAAGCATACACTGCGATCTTAGTTTTCGTTTTATGAAGTCGCCAGCTGTATAAAGAATCGCTGAAGATCACGAGAAAATCGTAAAGAAGCGAGGCGTACCGAGTTCTTAGAGTGTCTTTATGAACCTTTTCCAAGTGGTAAACGGCAGGCCCTCCTGTTGCTGTGAAAGCTCGCACGGTAAAGCACATTTTACCTTTAATTTATTTTCTATAGCGAACTCGTGTGTGTGAACGCAGTCTTAAAGTTTGACGTGCAGGCGTATAGGGGAATATGTTTTTATCAGCGGTGACGTGTCCATCCTTAGATGCAATTTTTTTTACTATTTGCGAAAATGTATAAAACCAATAAGAAATTATTCGATGAGACTGATGAACATGAAGAATTATAGTGTTATCACTCTTACGAAGCCGTATAGGCCGAGGGGTAGATACATGTACAACACAAATTCAGTAATTCCGACAATACTAAACATGTGAAATCTACTCTGGTCATTAATCATAGCTCTCGGTGTTGACGTCAAATATTTTTTGGTTTCGAGCATTACCAAGTATGGATACCGGAAGTTCGTTATGCTAAAATTAGGCGGGGAGTCACCAATCAGAAAAACACTTTCAATATTTACAATAGATATATACCTCTTTTTTAATCCTTTGTCAACGAAAATATGAAATATCAACATACTTTTTGTCCCACAAGGTTAATAAATTTCTCTCAAGGCGAGATTTTAACAAAAACATGTAAACAGTTTTTATTTAAAACCTTAATATATTTTACAAGATGACAGATATGAAGATTTACCTCCTCAAACACTGCAATATTTTCTTAATACAACATACATTGGAAAATCTTTATAATTAATTGCAAGCACAAGTAGCCCAAGCAATATTCGAGTCTATTATAATCTATTATAATGCTATATCTTAACTAAAAATCTAGTAACAATACGTCATAACAGAGAAATTACAGAATACGGAAAATCTAACTGACTTTCTTCCTCATTTCTCCTTCAACAACTATATATAAAAGTATAACAGTTTATACTTAGTTTTGCATGCAAAGCCAGCAAAAAAACAAAAATGTGATCGAAATATTCGATATAACAACACGTATTCACAGAATTATACAAAAATAAAAAGTCAATATAATAACACGTATTCACAGAATACAAAAAATAAAAATGCCTGATACAAGCTACTAAACAGTTACATCCGTAAAGGACGTAACAACATTGTGGTTAAACCATGGTTCATAACAATAAACATAACTTCTTTATGCCTGCACGAGGCTACTGAAGTTATCTTCCGACACCATTGCATTCAAGCCTTCAAACACGAAGTCGTCAAAACTAATAGTGTCAAGGTCGTCACTTAGGAGCGAGTCACCTGAGCAAAAGGAGTCGGCTAATGAATCAACAGGACTACAAGGACTCTTATATTCCACTTCAACGTCAGACTTCTTTTCAGGGCTTTCCTGAACGAGGGCATCTGTTGGATTGTAACCAAGGACCTTCTCGATGTCACAAAGAAATCGATAAACATATCGCTTTCCATGGACTTTTGAGATAATATTCTTGTCGTAGTAGTATCTCAAACCACGACTAAGTTTCTCGTAATTCATTTTAGGTTTATTCTTCCTTTTCCCCCATTGGATTGCAACATTTTCAGGATCACGGAGCTTGAACTCGTATTGATCACCACCTGTCCAACCAACATCAGTTGTATGGTTCTCACTCACAAGCAACTCCAACAGAAATTGCCACAATTGAATCGGGCCATTCCCTATGTAATGAAAAGCAGCCACATTATTTACTTCATATTTCGTAAATGCATTATTCAACTATCGGTAAACTGAATATACATACATTCCAACAATTTTTTACAATGAATCAACAGTTAAAGATAAAAGAATTTTTTTCATACTCACCGGAATACTTCACTAGTGGCTTTGGGCCCCTTTTTCGTCCAGTTCGAGCTGGTCGTGGTGAAGACACACTGCCTAAATCAGAGTTTGGTGAGCATGGTTGTCCAGGTGAGCTAACAGGGGAGTCACTCACATCTAATAAAGAAAAAAAAGAGGAAAATTAATAAATTACAGTTATGGTGATGCCCTTACTTAAACTACGTCAACGGGTAAAAAGTTAGTTGTACACAAGTCGACTTAATAACTCAACTTTCAGCTCCACCTAGCTATTCTGTAAAGCAATCCCAAACAAATAAAAGCCATCTACTATGTTATTAAAAACAGAGTAAAATTCTAAAAATATATTATTCACTGAATATAACAATTCATTCATGGGTCTTCAAAAATTCAACAAAAAATCAATACCAGCCAACAATTTTTGAAAATGGGACAAAATCAAACATTTTCAATAGTTACATCTTATTTAATATCGAGGTTTTAAAGATGGCATTATTTTTTGGAATATACATTTAATTTTAACAATTTACACTCACCATCCAATCTAGCTGGAGACATACATGCACTCTCAGCACTTCCATAATCTGAGTGCTCAGAGACACCAGGTGAAGGTGTGCCACGCGTCAGCACCACCAAATAATCATCTGCGTCCGAAACAGGGCTCCTAATTGGATCATGACTTGGTACAACTTCATCTAATGGAGGTTCTTCCAAAACCAGAGTTTCCTCAGAAGTTGTTGAGAGGAAAGGAAACCCATGGCGTAGTAGTTCTTGGGTTTCGTTGTATTCTAAAAGAAGACAATATAATATTAGAGTTTAGAAATGATGTTGATATTTATAAGCAAATATTTGAGGCAAACAACCAAATTGTCAGCATAAATCATTGGCCTGAAAGAAACTAAAATTATTATTCGTACCCATGCAAATGGTTTGTAACGATTTCCACAGAATCTCACCAGTCTCTGGTGAGGTCTTGAGACACAGGTTTCTCTTGGTGAGTCTACACAAGGCCTTCCCATCAATAACCACTCCAACACTGTTGACGAAGTTCTCCAATCTAATGTCAGTAAGGTTAAATTTATGGTAGGCCCACCACAGCCATTGAAACACATCCTCTGATGACCAATCTCTTGGATCTGTAAATCAAAGAGAAACCAAAGCGTTGTCAGCACTAACACAAAGCACAAGCAACTGACTGCTTCAGTGAATTCAGTTCCATCACACAAGACATTACATGCTGGATCATCAGAAATTGTGTATGTGTGGGGTTAGGGTGGATATTCTCATCCGCCACCCCCCTGTCGAAAATCTTGTAACTTTAAGCCACTAATTATTCTGCGCGGTGACGCCTTCGAGCCTAGGCGTATCAACAAAGAGGGGGTACACCTGAATTGATAAGCTAAAAGCCCCCAATCACAACATTACGTCATTGAAACAAGAAAAAAGCCAACAGCCACGAAAATAATCGAACGGCAGGCCAAATTTTGTTTTGATCTCACTTAAGGATTGTGAATGATTTACTTACCGTCTGGGATGCCACTTGTCTCCAAACGAAAGGTTTGGAACAGCGAATCAACGCCCATTTCGACCAAGTGTTGCACTGTTTTAAATACAAAGAAACACAAAGAATTAGACTCGAAAGTGAAAGTAAAACACGACATGTTTACGACAGAAATAACATGCCGAAGATGGTCTTTTATAGATTTAATTAGAGTCGCATGACTCGGGGTTACCTTTTATGGTAAAGAAAGAGAACTGCACAAAACATATGTATGTACCTATGTATTTCTCCTGTTCTTGTGGACCTTGTCTCCCGTCGTAGTTTTGCGACACGTCATTAGGTGAACAAATCTGCTTTAAAAGACAAAAATTCTGACATTAATACGAGTATTAAAAGCTGTTTCAACGAACTTAATATTGCCGGCATGCGAATGAGACCACCCTTTGTTGACGAAATGTATTCGACTTTAGGAATTCGTAAAACATGAAAAGGCAAAGACATGATGAACCCAAACTCAGTTACTTTTAGTCTTCTTTCTCAACACTGAACGTTAAAGTTAAGCTACAAGTAAGGCGTGCTTCTCTTTGAGTCAGAATCAAGCACTTTCGTTCTTCATCATGT
Source organism: Corallium rubrum (assembly GCA_964035015.1). Lineage (NCBI taxonomy): Eukaryota > Metazoa > Cnidaria > Anthozoa > Scleralcyonacea > Coralliidae > Corallium > Corallium rubrum. Next base: position 6,582,039 of record OZ035997.1, on the reverse strand, counting down.
GACGCAGTTACTAAACTTCACGCTAAATGTTGCTAATCTTATAGTTGTACCAATTGTAAGTTATTCGCACTTGAAGAAACTTTGTTGATACTCGGTATATGACTAACAACAACGAAATCTAAACGTTGGAAGTTAACTTACTCACCATTTTTGAAAATCGACACAGTTCAGTACAATTCAGTCTTCTCGAGCTGTAACCTTTCTTAACGAACGACTCTTTCAATAATGTCGGTACACGGCGTGTCACTAGATTAATAAGAAGAAAACAACTCAGGAATCACGTGCCTTTAAAGAAAGTTATAATTGGTCTAAAATTGCACTGACGTCAAAGGGCGGGATCTCAAGTACCGAAGTGACAACGTCAGCTGCCGACTTGTCTTGATTGGTTGAAAAACTTAAAAACAACCATACTAGCCAAACACATTAATAACACCACACTTTAAACAAGGACATAAGCCGGGTATTCTTCCGTTTATGAAAATGTTCTCAAGATTAATAGTGTATTACGAAATGCATTTCGTGCTAAAAAAGTTATAAATTGACGTTAAGTAATCTCTCCCTCACTACCCGTTTCACGACCGGTTGGGTGCCGTTTTTGACATTTTTATTTTTATTAGTAACCGAAGCACACCTTTGTAAATAACCCAATTTTCCTCATTCCACGATAATTGTGTTTCGAAGCACGTGTTAAAATTCAAATTACAGAACAACCCTGGCTCAGCTGACGGCATGCATGGCCGCTCTTGCTTCTGCCTTACATTCCCTTGATTATTCACTGTCCATGCACTGCTTTGACAAGTTGTCATTTAATATTTTAGGCAGCTGATAATATATTATCCGTGTTATTAGAGGATGCAGAAATTAATTAACATCGTTGCATATGTGAATGATGAATGATATGTCCGCATGTCAAAGCATGCATTGACAAACTACAGGCCTCGCCATGTGTTCTGCACTTCATCCTTTGTAAATTGTTATACCATAGACGGTCACATTTGACGTATGACAGAGGAAATCACCAGACCCACATGTATCAATGTATATAAAATTTCAAAGAAGGGGAACGGTGAAGATTAGAAAGGAGAAAATATTGACTTATTGCGTTAAAGCCTCAGTAAACCGACCGCCTACTGGAATAGTTTACCAAGAAAATAGCTTGGGTGTTTCTCAATGCTAATCTCTTTTAGGCGCCTGTCTGTCTGATGATGAAAAGAATTGAATATTCAATTATTAATCTTTTATGACTGTCAAGATTCGTGCACGTGGGAGTATATATCCTTACGATGGAAATGAAAGGTTATTATTTTAATTACGATGAAAATTACTATTAGGTATTCCTTATAATATCTATCATGGATTATATCGCAGCTTGGGTTCAACATACAGGAATTGAAGTTACAGTCAAGACTCCGAACTTCAGGTTGAGCCTGGACAAACTTCGTATTTTTATTTATTAGTTCATCTCGCTTAAGTTTACTAATTTATTAATAGGATTGATGTGGACGTTTTCTATCGACTGAATATTTTGACGTTTAACCAACATAAATTAATAAAAATTCAGGATGTCTGAGTTGAGTGAGAGTGAAAACAATTTGAATCTCCGCATGCTCATACTCAAAAATTGAATAGTGTGCGTAGCACAAGAATGCCAAGGGAAAAAAGACAACTGGCAAACCGATTACACTACCCCAGTCAACTTCTATTGCCCGCGCAGGTGAAGCAAACTTTTTTGATTTATAAACTGCCAAAGACTGGGTTTATCGTAAATATCTTTCTTTCATTAATTTGGCCGGAATCTCATGCTAAAGCATGCTGATATTGTTAAGAGCATGAGGTGTTGAATAAGTACTTATAATTCATGACATGAGGGGAACAAAGCAGGAAAGGCTTGGCCACGGTATCCTGTATATAGTGAAGTCGGCACAGCACTATCAAGTGTCTTCACTGACGTCATGTCTGATCAGCGAGTGCTATAATCTAATCTCTTTGCGTCAACATCGGTTTTCACGGCTGGGGGGATTATTATAAAAAAAATAAGGTTGTTGGCGACTACTAAACACATTACATTATTGCATGAGGAACATTAAAAAAAGAAGCGCGCTTGCCCTACTTACTAAAACGTAATTGGAATGGGTTCAAAAAGAAGCAAGAGAAGCAAGAATATGAATATGTTATATGTTTTATGTTATATGTTATATGGGCGACCGAGCGGTCGGCATAGATGAGATGAGATGAAGACAGTTTCATGCATATGTACGAAGCCGAAGGATTGCTATGTATGTTGCTTGCGCCTTATTTTGTAAAAACAGCCCAGTGGACGACTATCTTGTAGGGAATATAGTACGGTTAGATATACTGCCGAAACAGAGAACGTAGGATTCTAACGTTTCGAGCGAAGGCCCTTCGTCAGAGAGAAATGTAAGAGTGTAAACAAACAACGAGCTTAAAGAAAGATATTCATGTGACCAAAAATAAGTCAATCAAGATGCGAAAAAATTAGCCAATGAGAGCATAATAACAATAACAATAACAAATAAATAATGAGATGCGAAGCGAAAGACATTTGCTATCCCTACCGTCGATGAGCAAAAAAGGAAAATAGGTAAATTAATAAAGTGAAAAACGCTGTTTATGTCCGCCCTTGCTAAACAGAAACAGCGTCTTCAGAAGTGTTAAATTCAGCTTTGTAGTTGAAAGGACGAAATGTGAGAACTGATGGTATTATTTTATCACTGAAACTCTTTCCAAAGGTTGTTTTAAAGTGTCAGGACGAGGAATACTAGATGCTTTGTTAATAGCAGTGTCTAACAGGTGCATGGCTTCAATCCACTGTACAAACTCGCAGCCACGCTGGACAAAAAAGGATCTCAGTTCCAAACATTTGGTCTCAAAATCTTTGTCATCACTGCATAGGCGGAGAAGTCGCAGAAATTGAGAGTATGGGATGGATTGTTTAGCGTGTTTGGGATGAGAGGATGAAAATAAAAGGTAACTAGAAATACATGAACGCAACAACCCCTCGCCCGCTTTATATGCATTTTTTAAGGGGGGCCTCCACCCAAAAATTTATTTTTTTCAATTTTTCAAATATGTGCTAAATCAATTCTCTATATGTTCCTTTTTATATTGCAAATTTTGAGTTTTCCTATTTACCCTTCAAAGTGTCAAAAATCTCAAAAACGCAACTTTTCGACGAAATTTGCATTTCAAGGTGGTTTGCGTCTTAAAAAATTAAAAACACTAGAAAACGTACATATTCCGTTGAATTTATCTGCATGAGGTCGACATTTATCTGTGACGTGATATAGGCTTGTTCGCTTGTTCGCTTGTCAGGTTTACAACTAGGCACTGCTGAGATATCAGGGTCACTAAATTGACAATTCTTAGAAATTCCGTAATCACATGAAAATCTCTGGACTCGCTTTCTCAGAAACCCAAAATACATGTTATAAACTGGTAATCATCAATATTTCTCACGCTCTTGTCTCGTTTTAACAAGAAGCAATGTGGCAGCTAAAACGAAACGTTCAGTGCGATTTCATCTCATAACAAGAATATTCTCCACATTTCGCGGTTTAGTTTGATATAAGATTTGGGTCGGGTACTTCTTCAGACAACGAAATATTTGAAGAAACGGGAATTGTTTACACCGCAATGAGATGAACTGGTATGAAACTGACAACCAAGATCAATATATTATCAGGGGGGAGCAGTTTAATTTATAATACACTGCATGCTTGCTTAATTTTCAAAGAAATTCATTTTTGGGAATCTTAACAAATTCTAAAAAACTGATAAATGTTCCATTTTGTTAGGTTCAGCACTTTGAATATGTATTCATTGATAAAATTAAACATTAAAAACGTTCTCTTGACCATTCCTTCATGAGTTATCATTTTTGAAAATAAACGTTCTTTATAACCATGGGGGCAATTATCTCGGTTACCATGACAACACAAGAGAAGTTCAAACTATTTTCTTGGTCAGTTGGTCACATTTTCACATACTCTAATCATATGAACCTTATTCTCTCCTATGTTTAAATTTAAAGAAAAAAGAAATTTGATCAGTGGAAGACCACCTTAACCCCACTCTACTCCCCCCCCCCCCCCCCCCTAATTTCTGTTTTTTGTTGTATTAATGACAGATCAGAAAACATCCCAGAAAATTACACCGAAAGAACATGCAAAGTCAAAAAAAACAACGAGATGAACCAAATGACAAATTTTCATTCAAAAATAGATATAAACAGTGGCCAAGAAAAGACACAATGTCAACGCGTCCTAGCGTTCAACTGACAACTCTAGACAATATACTATTTATATCAATTTTCATTTTCAAGATTTCTTCCGTTTTAACTTAGCTAAACTGGTGAAATACGAAATGGTACCAAAATGATCAGTAGATTCCAGGCTCCCCAGATCCGACCGTACATTTTAACATTGTGGATGATGCGATTGAGTTTCGTCCCTTAGAACTCAGACCGCGCAGTCACTAAAATTTTAGTTCAAAATTTGATCGTTATTTGAAGATTTTACGGCGGAAATCGGGGGGCCTCGGAACGAAAATAGAATTTAGAAGCAAATGTCACACAATATTTTGCCATGTTATCGACAATCACGGCTCAGGGCTGGAATACAAATCACGTTTCATGACACAAAATTCCGGCATTTCACATTTCACAAGAAAATATATTGGCAATTCACTGTAGGAGCTACTTGTGAGCCCATTGCCGGTGCCATGAATTTGTAGAAAGTATTTATAATATTGTTGAAAGTATTTCGTTCCCTCAGAAGGTGAGGAGAATGTACCTTGAAGTCCTTTCAGATTTTGGTTCGTGCCTGTCGTCATCTATATTAATTTCATTAAAATATCCATATAGTTGTAAGATTTTAGAACAAGTTGATAACTGTGTAATAGGTTGCTCCACTTTTTTAAGTCCTTTGTTTACATGGATACGAAACTCGTTAACCCCCCAATTACTTTTTTGCCGTCGTCTCATTGTGTTGCAAAACAAGAGATACTTAAACTGGCTTAGGGCATGCAACTATACGGGTGAAAGCAGTTAGTATACAACACAATTCTTCAAGAAATGTCTTCAACTAACTGATGAAAGTTTTCCTGTACGACTACACAGCTATATTTAACGTGTATGACGATATATCGGTTAGTACACTCATCCCAATACTATAGTCAAAACAGTAAATATATGTATATGCATGTTTATATATGTGTGTAAATATATAAATATAATATAGTCGTAGCTATATGCCTATCAAAACTGTTGCTATGTTATAAACATCTATATAAGGGCATCTATGTGGCATTTACTTGAAGTTTTAAATCTATTACAGTGAAACGGGCGTATGAAACAGTGAAACAGTGAAATCTATTACAGTGAAACGAATTATTTTACAAGCATATATGTATTACATAAAATATCGCAGTGATGTTGTGACATGTGATAAATACTCAGCGCCAATTAGTTGATGGTTTTACTATTCCATGCATGTCATTTGTGTCATGATCAACTGCCAAAAATCTAGCTAGCGCTGGACATATTTACTAGTCACAACTCACAGTCTCACAAGCACAGATAGTTTCGCAAATTGTTAGTCAGCATTTTATATTTTGATTTATTTGTGCAAATGTGTTTTGAAAGGAAATCATACAATCCGTAGCATGGCAAGTTTTGTTCGAATATATTAATTTGCTTTAAAATGTTTAGTAGATTCCCATTGCTTTTTCAGTTTTATAAATTTAATACTAACTCGATTCAAGTATAGAAAAGGGTCAATGATATTTACGATCGGTGATATTTTTTAATTACTCTATTTGTGAATTAGCACCGGGATAGCATATAATGGCTAGAAATTAACTCATAAGTCTATTTTTTCTGGGTAGTTTATACCTAGCTCATTTTTGTGAGACTTTTTGAAGAATCAGTTGGCGTTACTTAGTTCATAAGTCAAGTGTGTCCGGTAACTAGCGGGTTAACGCCAAATTTTCGTTCGTGCGACCTCTATATATTGATCGCATCCCACGCACTGCAACCTCTCCCTGACCTACCGATCTGTTTAATTAATTTTCTCATTTAGAGACAAATAAAGTTGGAAAAAGTCATTTTGACTGATCAGACCAATATAGCCTGACTTGTTCTAATTCATATGAATAGACCCTCAAATTGCATGGGATAAAAAGCAGTAAGCCATATAATCAGTACGCTTATAATTATGTTTAACGTTAACGTATATGACGAGGAGGGTTCGGATAATTCACTCAGATTTTTTGGGTTGAAAAAGAAATTTGGCCAAAGGTTTTTTAAAAAGTGTCCATTTTATGATCGAGGGACAAATATTTTTGATAATCAATGTCAAATCTATCAATAAAGCGAGATTCCAAATGCGAGTCGGCATTTTCATAACAGACAGGATAAATAGCCTGTTGGTTAGTCACTAAACAGTAGCTTTCTTTTTGTCAGAAATTTTTTTAACGTATCTACGATACAAATTTAATCTTGCAGATGGGCTATGGCTATAGATCGTTTTCATCTGACGTCACGGCAGCCATATTGGTGCATGTACCAAAACAATGTTAAGCCATTCTGCCCTCGTTTGTTTGTCTGCAATTCAAAAGAATCTTGAACGAGGCCAGAAAGGCTCATCAATGCACATAAAAGAATATTTAAAGCGGCGACCATTATGAAAGATATTTTTAATAAATTAGAGTACGTCATTTTCCGCCATTGACGTCATTTTCAGCTTTTTGAATTATATTGAACTGAAATAGACAATAAACGAAATTGAAAAAAATATATTCAAAGGGAAACTTGAAAAGAAATCGACGTCATAGGGTGAAAATTGTGTATTCTAAGGGTCTATACACGCTGGAACATGATAGAAAAAGAAAAATTAGAAACTTTTACGTCGTCCTTCATGCATCGTTAAAATCTAAGCTTGGGTCACGTATCAGCATATGACATATTAGCATGGAAGGACTAGAGCACAGGTTTGGCAGAAAAAAAATACTACTTGTGCAAGGGCAAACGCGTTCTTCCATGGCATACAATTGCTCTCCCACCAAATGTATATATAATGTATATAGGGCTAGTGGTTAATGTGAAGTTCAAAATAAAGTCAACAACTATAGTTCACGTATAGATTGACTACATCGAAAATACTATATATATTTGTCTTGCAGGCAGGGGCGGATCTAGCGTTAGTCAAATACGTCAGACGACTAAGGTAAAAAAAATAGCGATTGTAAAAAAAAGTCCGGTTAAAAACGACGTAATAGCAGGGAGAACAATCGCGGAAAATCTAATTCGTCACCAGGACCATTTGCGGGAAGGCGCGCGGACATTTTATACCTCCTGGTGGCACTGATTAGAATTTGGCAGCCATTTTAACTTATTTACCCCATTTTAGCCACTCGGGTTGGTCAAAACAAGGTAAATTCTGACCATTGATTGGTTTGCCGTATCTGGCAGCCATTTTGACTTATTTGACCCGATTTAGCCATTCTCATTGGTTGAACACGGCTTGTTCCAAATCTTGCCTGATTTACCTCAAATTGAGCAATCTGATTGGCTATGCAGAACCTTGACTAACTTGCCAGCCACCAAGTGTGCGATCTGTTTGCCTCGATCATGGCTTCTACAAGCATATTTGATCGCGCGCGATCAGCTTTAAAAAGCAACAACAAGGTGTTATTGCGACAAATATATGCATCGATTTCATCTGAAAGGCGTCATGGTTTGTCGAGTTCTCGGTAACTAAAGAAGAATATTTTCTCAAGACTGCTTTACCTAATATAAATACCTCAACACGTGAAGCCGTGAAGGGCATTCTATCGCTCAAAAAGTCCAAGGCAAGTTTAATTTAAAATGTTTTCATATATTCATTATGATTGGCGTTTATGAAGCTGTCCGACGCAATAGTGCTGTATTGCTTTCAATTCTTGAGGTCATAACTGGTCTCGGAGCGAGAAAATTTTGATGAATTTATCAGCCTATAAAGGTTTACCGAAATTACAAGCTGACAGCTATTTTGTTGCGCTTTCGAAAGGAAGCTTGAGATACGTGAAATATCTGACAACACGATTCATTATTCCCGTGTTTATGGTCGTTCTACGATATAAAAGATTGCTAGAATTGTTAAATTTATTCAGGGTTTTGGTTTCAATCTCAAAATACGTCTGGCTGCGGGCATGCAACTTAGGGTTTTCCCTGTATTTGTGTAAAATCTGTGTGCTCATTTGAACTCGGTAAACAGTCGTAATTTATAAGTTTTAGAGTAGATAATGAGAACCACACTGGCGTTAAAGTAGCGTGATAGCAGATATAAGGGAGTAAATCGTCGACGGAGATATTTGATTTTATACTAACAAAGCGCAAATAAATATTAGCTCATTAGCCTGTGGCTATGTTGCGTATCAAATGACGCGAACCAAGGCTGTTAGACATGCAGTATAAAATTACATAAAGAATTATAGATAGGTTTCAGAAACAAGAATGATGCCTATACGTAACGTAGCAATGTGCATCATACTTTGGGACACAAGGTGCCATTAAAAACATGTTTTAAGACTTATAAATTGTGCTCAAAATTGCTGTCAGAGTGCGGGAAACGCCGTTTCAGAGACCCCAATTTTAAAAATTTTCCAGGGGAGCGCATGCCCTAAAAATGTGGACTTCAACAAATTTGACTAAGGTATAAAAATTCCTAGATCCGCCCCTGCTTGCAGGCACTTTATGGAAGCTATACTTAGACCAACATTTAGGACGATGGACGATAATTATGACGACGATGAATTCGCATGCATTGGGAAATCTGTAAATTTTCAATCTAGATCATTTTTAACTATTCCAACAACTCGATCCAGATCCCGCTCGCCAAATGCTACACTAAGAAGTGAAGACAACACACTTCGTAGCCCAGACTTTCATTCTGATATGGAGCATAAGCCAGCAAGAAACGATGACTCGCCATGTAGTACAGAAAAACGTGAAAATACAAGTCTTCCACCGATTATTTTGAAGGAAAATCAATCCCCTTCCAAAATTGTTAGAAAAAAAGAGAAGTTAAGCCAGACAAATAATAAGAAAAAATGGAAAAGGGATCTGGGTGATCTAGAGTTGAAGTTTGACCAACCAGAAAAATGGAATAATTTACCAAGGATTTTGTCAGGAAAACAGTCTAACTCCAAGTTAAATGGATTTTCAAAAATTACCATCGGTAAGCCGTTTATTAATTTTAGAAAATATTGATCGCTATAGAAGATTACGTGTTCTCATTTGTCCCAATAAAAGAAGGAATGTTTTTCAATCATAAACAGACAAATTTCAAATATCTCATTAATTTCTCTACTCTCAACACAGCCGTACAACATTCTCAATAGTGGGTCCAGTCAAATAAACGCTAACGTCCAGCCTAATAAGTTAATACTAACGTCCGACGTTAAATCTACTCAATTTTATTGGCCAATTCCCCAAAGAGTTGAAGATTGGTGACGAGTTAGGAACGCTAGAGCATTTGGGATTGTTTGGGAGGACAGATTGAAACTGTCCCTCCAAATGATCCCAGGAATACCAACACTTAATACTCTTGACCAGTCTTCAACTCTTTTGAGAAATGGTCAATTGTCTTAACGTCAGACGTTGGAAATTAGGCCGGATTGTAACGTTTATGCAACTGGACCGAGATGTATAAACGAAATATAGTAAGGTTAGGTATACTGCATGTCGAAACAGAAAACGTAGGATTCTAACGTTTCGAGCGAAGGCCCTTCGAGATGTATAAAGCTACGTTTACTAGTATATACCAACTTACACCACAGTTATTTGGATTTTTGTCTTTTTAATTAGGGATGAGAACAACGACCAGAGCTTTTACCTTCTCTTATTTGAGCAAGTGATAAATAATCTTTGAAGCAAGCAGTGTCTATAGAAGTGAAAAATTGGTAAAATTCCTGAAAGACATATAATAGCATCGGTTGATCCCACTATATAGAGGTCAATGGCTGATCCGAATTTGCGAGAAATGCCTACATGGAAGCAGACTTTATTTTGACAGCGATTCACCAAGAAAACCGATTGATTGTGTTCGAAACCTTTGTCGTTGCCGTCGACCGTAGAGTATATATGGTTATATCCGAGTTACCTATTTGCGGTGCCCTGTGAAAGTTAGCTTGCGGGCGCAGCCAACTTTCAAACCGCTGTATATTCTGTGTGTGAGTTTGTTCGTTCGTTCGTTTGTTAGGAATTAATAGTATATTTTTGACGCGACATTTTTAACGCGATGTTTTGAACGCCACAGGGAACCGCTTTCTAGCACTGTGTCTGGTTTGTATAGGTAACAGCATGGTTTCGAGTGCAATTTGGAAAAAACATGCACGAGCGGTGAGTTTTTCAAAGACTATCAAAATTGCACACGAGTCCGAAGGACGAGTGCTATTTGAGGTCTGAAAAACTCACGAGTGCGTGTTTTTTCAAAATTGCACTCGAAACCATGCTATTACTTATTAATAATATACATGAAAATGTTAGACAAAATGTTCTTCCAGCTACGAAAGTTACATACCACTCATTGCTCCACTTCTCGAAGCTTAAAAAGTTGAAAACTGCTTCATTTTGTTCACTAAATACGTCAAACGTTTTACTCATAGCATCTAACCTCTTCTAGTCTTCTTGTAGGGACTTTTATGACAATATTAAAGCAAAATTCACTCTGTACTTCATCGAAATGTTCTTCGACAACTCTATGTCTTGGTCGCCATATTGGATTTTCTCGTGAAGGAAAAACCATCCTTCAAAATCCACATAGGCATTTCATTGGCTTTCCGATCCGGTAGTTTCCGATTGTTTATTAGCCAATAAGAATGCTTAATACTCATTGAAATTTGCACTGTATTTCATTTTTCTGCACTGTATTACATTGAAATTGCATTCCTCTCGACCAATCAAGGTGCAGTAATTTTGTCATGTATATTATTAACATGTAAATCCAGTAACCGCGCGTGTTTATAAGCTTCTGGCTTATGCGCAAACCCAGCCCACTAGCGGGTTTACATATAGTTTTATAAACATTTTATAACATTTTGAAAACAAGCGTGGCGATTGGTTGAAAGCCGTGTTTCTATAACTTTATGGAAACACGGCAAGGTCCACGCCATCCAGTACGCCATTAATACATTATAAAGAGTACGGAGAATTTACGCTTTGATGCAGTGATTATTTTTACATTCTATACCTATTTTCGACAGGTTATTTTATAAAGGAAATAGAAAACATTATTTTCATGTTACCCCACTACAATTTCTCGTTCTCCCAAACTTCCACTCGTGTTTCTATAACTCTATGGAAACACGGAAAATGTTTTCTATTTCTTAAATAGACGTTCTAGCTTAAGCTGAGTGTATAGCGGAATATCTGTTTGACGGCGCTGAAGAAAAATGCCCGGTCGTTGAATTGATCCTCAGCCAAAACGCATAGTGATTGTTTTAATAGCAAAAAAGGAGCCAGAACTGGATGTAAATAAAGCTTTGTTATGATAGGTAGTACACGTAGAATTTTACGCTGTTCGTATTATTTTGGCGTTGTTACGTGCACTACATGTACATGTGTGTAATCGATATAGAAAAAAAAATTGCTACTTTTGTTCTCTGATTGGAGGTCACCGACAAAACGAAAAAACAAACAAGTGTAGTTTTTAACAAGAACATTCTGTCTCTAAATCAGTTTATGGTATTCATTGCAAATTGTATTCACCGTAGCAAAAATGATAGCGAATGTACATTTTACCATAATCCTTTGCGTCCACCAAAAACTATATTTCGAAGAAAGATAATAAGACAGAGCTGCAAGGATACTAATGTTGACATGTCTGTCATTGAGGGTTTATCACTGATAGGACGTCGCGTACGTCATGCCTTCTTGAATGGTCAACATTTGAAATTGTTATATGCCAAAGACTTTTGTTTGCCAAAGATGAAATCTTATTGGTCAAATCATGGTCACGTGTTGTTCAACAAACTCAATGTTTCTTTCCTCTAAGGGAAACATTGCATTGTTTCCCTGTGACGTTAACAATGAAGAAGGAAACAGTGCAATGTTTCCCTCTGACGTTAGCTTTAATCATGCGTTGTTCACGTGAATACACTGATTATTGCATCAGATCAAGAACTTTGGACTCTTCGGCATTTTGAAAGTATATGATCCCACAGGCTTCAATATCATGCACCGAAAAACTCGATGTTTCTCTCGGCGCCAGTCAACAAGTGTATATTGTTGGCCTACCAAAAAAATTATTGGCCAATCAGAAAAAGGCAAGACGTACGTAACGTCAGACCTGGTAAACCCTCACTGTTAAACGATGTTTTTCTCTCGTCAGAATTCTGATTTGGCCGGGCTAGCGAAGGATCATGGTAAAACGTAATGCCGCCATCTCTTTTGCTAAGGTGAATTCAACTTATTATACCAATTAGTCTTGAAACGGCATTAATTCTAATAGGCACTGCAGACTTCATACAAAATGGCCGCCGAATTAAAATTATTATATATACATATAAATTAGCCTTCATGAACTCATTTTCATGTGGGAAATTCAAAATAATTTTTACTTTAAAACGAGGTCATAAGGGTAATTTGTATGCACGATAAAATAATTCTAATTCGGTGGCCATTTGGGAATAAGGTGCCGCGGTATGGCAACTTGTTAAATTTCTTAAAAGTCGGTTTATTTGGTTTACATTATACTAATGATATGCAAGGTACATAGGTATCTTCAAAATAATTATTTCAAGCTTAAAGGGTCACGATCGAGCAGGCTGGGAGCAGCGACACATATAGGTCTATAAAAATATTGGAACATTAAAAAGCTTATGTAGATCTAAAGAAAGTATATGTTTATGACTATTTTGTCGGACGCAAATCATATAATCAATGCTGCTTTAATAATTTTACCGTATTCACTTTCATAAGATTTTCAGCGTTAAGGGCAATTGTATATACACACCCCCCACCCACCCCTCCTCTCCCCCCCTGCCACTCCACCCCCTTGCTTGCACCAAGCCCCACATGCTTAATCCGCCACTGGTTCCAAGACAGTGTATTGATTTAAAATGCATTAATAATTCATGAGATAATCAATCAAACAGAAGCGCTGAATTGCACCACGTGAAGGGACTTGAAATACCAGGGAAGTACTGGGCAGAGGACTTGAAATATTATTTCCAGTCCAAGGACTGGAAATAATATTTCAAGTCCTTGGACTTGAAATATTACTTCACACAATCGGTTATTCATCCATACACTAATTACTAATGCACTAATTCATTTTGGGAATACACTAAGTGATTTTGAGAAGTCATGTAAAGGCCTCCAATAGACGAGTTTCAGGGTGTTGCGTGCGCGTCGTTTTGGAAAGGGATTGGCGGGCTCTTGGTGGGCTCCCACAAAGTAAGCAATGACAAACAGACGTGCTAGTGAGCCAACAGCAGAATAACAATGTTTTATATCCAGAAACTGTATCTACACTTTGTTTATTTTAAACAGTATGTTTACTTTGAGTGGAGCTTGCCAGTTATTTTGAAAAATGATGCGCGCGCAACACCCTGAAACTCGCCTATTCGGCTTCGCCTCGGACTGGAACGAATTCCTCGTACTTGAAAACCCGGTCTAGTCCTCATTGTCGGCCTTTACATATTACGTAGAAATTTGAAAATCGAATCAATTATATTTAACAATTATACGTTTTTGTTTGTTGTTTATATATTTGATTAAAAAATTTGTTTATTATTACTTAGTGTAAAATTACATGAATTCTAGTATTATTGACTTTTACAAATTATTTTTTCGGTTATTAACAATAATATTTCATGGCTACTGGATATGTTTTATGAAATAATCTATCCTGCATTTACATGATCAATTCGAAAATGTCTTTGTTATTATTCTATGCATTAGAATATCTTAATTTATGACCCCAAGGTTGTAACCGTAAGTAACTAACTCAAGAATATTTTTATCGAAGTACGTTGCTCTACAATTGTTTGTAAACAAGCTCATGAGCTTTTTATATTTGAATAAAAACATCCAATAGACAACCGAACGGGATGGAAACGAAACATTAGAATGTGGATCAGTCGAATTTCAAATGTTATGCATCCTCCAAAACGCCCAGAGAATGACAAGTGTTTGAGAAGAATACAAAATTTTGCCAGTTGTTCAAAAGGTGAAGCACCAAAGCAAAGTGGAGAAGGATGTATAGCTTAATAATTAAAAAAAGATGGAAGGATTTTAAATTTACAAACATTTATGCATTAGGTAATTAATTTTATAATTTTTATAGAGTCATAAAATATAATCTTATATACTGAAAGATGTTGTTATGAATAATGCATGTCATATGCACGCAGTGGAAGAACTCGAAGTCCTTTTGATATGTTGTGGTGGTAGTCACGTCATTTCGTCAAGCTTTTTTCGGAAAAGGCAACAGTTGATTGAAATATTATTAAAAAGAATTAACACTTGTTCTCGAAAAAATAATGAAAACTCACACTTGTGTTTGGCAAAATATTCGTAATACAACTCGCGCTACGCACTTGTGATATTATGAATGATTTGCCAACTATGCACACGTACGATTTTTCATTACCTGGTTTCAAAACTCATGCACATGATAAAATATATAAATTATTTTTCTTTGATTGGCTAATTATTAGCTCATGAATTATTAATGCCATTGCGAATATTTTTTCGAACATGCAGTCTTATTTCCTTTTGGTGGGTTGCAATCAATCCTCTGAGATTTAGAGGACAAAGACACAGCGGCCAGCGGAAAAATATTTTGGGATCACTTAGAGCCTTGGTAACCTGGCCTATGACGGAAGTATCTGTTTTCTGCGCGCGTAGCCGAAATGCTTACATGCATTACTCAACTTCCGTACAAATGCGTGCTAAATTTTTAATTGTTTGCGTGAAATTTGATATCGCACTCCTTGCAGCCTGACTATATCGTTTCTGCTAGGTTCGTCAAAGATTTACGTTTGTTAAAGTTTTACAGTTCAGTTCTGATTTTGAATAATAACTCTTCATCTAAAGAGCAATGAAACTCTAGGGAATATTGCTTTGCTAACAGCATTCTGCAAGTATTGCTGTCTGTTACGTTCAATGGTTACGCCATACCAGATTGTTTTGTTTTGGTATTAGTGAAAGTAGTTTGTGTTTCTGTGGGGTGTCCAGTAGATCCAGGAAGGAATAATAACAATTTTAAACCTTGCTTTTAATTTAGACTATGAATTGCACTATTTAAGCCTTGACAGGCGATGAACTACGACCGCGGGGCGAAGGCACCTTGATTTTAAACCTGTGAGTATATCTCACAAAGCATTTTATTTATTTCTGATTTAATAATTTGATGGTGTTCTTCATTTATCTGGCTATATTTGGTGAAAATATGAGAGAAATTGGGGGGAAATTCAGCGTGTAATAGCAAATCTCCTGACATGCCTTCCTAGGGTATCCTACTGTATAACCTTAAAGCATTTCCTCCACGCGCGCAGAAAAATAGATATTTCCATAATAGGCCAGGTTACCAAGGTTCGAAGTGATCCCAAAATATTTTTCTGCCAGCGGCCATGTTGGTTTGTAGGACCTACCATCCAACATGGCCATCATGACGTAACGTGCAACCCAGAAATTGATGATTGATTGCAATCAATCTCTTGAGATTTATACAGAAAATAAAAATACGGCGGCTGTATATGTTGGAAGAAAACATATTACAAATACAATAGCCGCTAAGGAGATTCTTCTGTTAAAGTCACTCCAACATGGCCGCCATGACGTCACAAGCAAACCAAGAAAACTGATGGCACATATATACAAATATCGAAATCTTACCTGAAATAGATTTTTTGATATAAGTATTTCCATTTAATGAAAATGTCAAGGAAAGTTTCTAGAACAGGTTTAATAAATTAGAAACACAAAAAAACAACAACTAATATTCAGTTAGTGTATAGATCGTTTCCACTCACGTGATCGGTGACCGCGTTGGGGGCATGGTAAAACAATACGAAATGTTTGAATAAGAATAGAGTTAAATTCCTGGCATAGGATAAGATTAAGATGGTACACCAACATGGCCGCCATTTCATCGTTTCGGTGCACTAATATGGCCGCCGTGAAGTCAGATGAAAACGGTTTATTGAAACCGGAGAAAGATCTCTCGAAAAACGCTGATTATATAACTATATAATGCCAATACTTTATTCTGCAATATAACTGCAAGCAATGCAAGTACAGAATATTTGATTTATTAGAGCGTCATTGAAAGCCGAATATTTGCTGCATCACTTACTGTTTGTAAAGGAAGGTAAGCCACATTTGCACAACCTAATTATACATTGACAAATATAAAGAAAAAGTTTATCTTATTAAATAGACAAAAATCACAAATCAATAAACTATTGACTGTTATAGGAATAGCGGAGAGTTTCAAGACTTTTTAAACATGTTAGGAAATAATGTCTTGCCAGCGGAATCACATTATATATATATATATATATATATATATATATATATATAATGATATTAGATGTTACTCCGAGCATAGTCCCTAGAATTATATTGTCTGGAGACGCGGCGAACATCAAAGCGGTTAACAATGAGCTACAATTTAGGTTGAGGCAGACAATTTATTTCTAGGGACTACATCAGTATGCTCCGAGTGACGAACCATACTGGTCAAGTAGAGAAAACTCTACTTGGCCCGGCTGAATCACTGATCAGTGATTCGAACCCGCGACCTTCGGTTTACTAGTCCGACGCTCTACCGACTGAGCTACAGGTCAGGTTGGGAGCTGGTGGTCGAATGATGGTACCCGAAGGTCTCGGGTTCGAATGCCAGCCGTTCTCTACTTGACCGATATGGTTCGTCACTCGGAGTAACACCTATTAATATCATTATTCTTCACCCGAGTTCACTGTCCCATATTAATTGTTTTAAATCTATATGTATAAAGACTAATGTCTAGATATTGAAGAAACTAGTATCTGTTTCGAAATATCAAATAACCCAAGTACCATCATTCGACCATCAGCTCCCAACTTGACCTGTATGTAGCTCAGTCGGTAGAGCGTCGGACTAGTAAACCGAAGGTCGCGGGTTCCAATCCCAGCCGGGCCAAGTCGAGTTTTCTCTACTTGACCGGTATGGTTCGTCACTCGGAGTAAACTCCTTTTTACTATGAACGTCACGTGGCGGTGCTTGTGATACGCCTTCCTCCTTGTTATGTTATTTCATAGTCCCTAGAAATAAATTGTCTGGAAACGCGGCCAAAGTCTTTGTTGTAGGTTTTTGTTCACGTTTGTGCACCTTATTTAACCTTAACGCTTGCTGAACACATTGTATTTTTAGTATAATGAAGCAATCAACCAATAGCATCGTTGCTTTATAAATATTAATGAACGTAAAACAAAAGATTGTGCACCTTATTTGCCACCGACAACCTAATACACCTTTCCGATAATTACGTCACGCTTAGTGAAAACGAGGCTCCCAGGCCAAAGTTTCACAATTTTGATTATCATAGTAATCCCGCCATATTTGTTTATGGAAGAAGATGGCTAATAACGTCCAAACTATATATGGTAGAAATGCATCGTGTACGTATGTTGTCAATAGAAAAAAAATATTGAGGGGAATATTAGAGGGGAATATTAGAAGGGAATAGTAATCTATTGTTTTGCTGGGGCTATTGAATATATTTCCCGAAAAGAACAAAGGAAACCGAGGCATGTGAAAATTAATTGTATATAACTAACCTTTGGCGTCCAAATGAATTTTACGAAATTTCAAATGAGCACAACATGTACAAGTATAGCCTGTGCACTGACAAGCTTGGGATAGGGTAGACTTCTCCTTTATAAAATGGTCTAAATCTGAAGTAAAAGAAAATATTAATGTAAAATTTGAGTGATTTAAATTTTCCTCTCCTATATGATTGATAGATATCATAAACATAAATTTGTCAATGAAAAATGTATTATTTTACATTGTGAACAAGCAAGTCAGCGTAAAGCACAAACATTTCAAACAATGCAATTATCTTGTACACTACATTATCTACATGTTTGTTTTACAACTAATAATTTAAAAACTAGAAACAAAATTTTGGTTTACCTTTCAAGCTGCTGTTGTTAGCAATAACAGTAACAGTTATAGAAACACGTAGATTCATCGATAAAATAAACGTAGAAAAAACAATCCAATACATGACTTTCTCAATCATCTTTAAAATACGAAATTGAATTTAGTAATGGTATTCCGTCGTACATGAGTTAGATTGTGGAACCGGTAGATAAGTTCATACCTGCTACAACTAGTGATAAGTATTTCAGTCTATACGACTATACTTTAACTTCTTTCAATCGCAACTAAATTTAGAAAATTAGTATATATATATATACATATATATATATATATATATATATATATATATATATATATATATATATATATATATATATATATATATAAAAATAGTTAAAATGGTTTCGTCACTACTCCGAGTTTCACGCGTATTGCGATCTTCAGGTAACTGACAGTTCGGCTTCAATTATTCGTTTATATCATAGTCGGTGGGTTATTAATAGTTCTGACGTTCTCGTGCGGTGTTCGTCTGTGGTCGTTATTTAGTCGGTACTTGCTCGTGTGTCGGCACTTGGCGAATATTTCTGAACGTTTATTCAAAAGTGTTCTCTTGTCGGCTTTCATAATCAGCAATTTCTCTTCCAGGCAGAGGTTGCATCGTCTAGAACCATTTCGGTAGGCTGTAGCGTGTTTGATGATTGACCATTTTATTCTGAAATCTTGTTGTTTTCTCTTAAGTTCCCAAACGTATTTTGAGAGCTCCGTCTCGTTCGCGTGCTTTTCGTTTCGAAAAGATTTCGTGTGGTTGCGATAGCGCTGTTTGAAATCATTGGCAGTCATGCCGATGTATTTCCTGGATTCTCCGTCATTGCTCGTAACTATTTCAGCTTGGTAGATGACGCTTTTTGCTAAACAGTTTCCAGGGATAGGGCACTGATGGATGTTGCGTTCTCGGCAGTTACATTTTTCTTCATTTGTACGTGTGGTTCTTCGTTTCGTGAGAATGCGGCTGTTATGTCTTTGGATAACATTCTGAATATTCTCCATACAGCAGTAGCTGACCTTCACTGTGTTTCTGTTGAAAATGTTGTGTAGTTTGTTTGATTGTGGGAAGTGTTTGTCGATAAGGTTAAGAAAATTTCGTCCTATGTTTGTCTTCACGTTCTTACTGTAGGGGGGGGGTTGTACCAAGTTACATTTCTGTTTCGTCTGCGTCGGTTAGTTGTCGTAGTGTTGTTTTTGTTTGTGTCTTCGTTGCTGGTGTAAGTGAGCGTCACGTCAAAGTTGCTGTGTTTGAGAGCGTTCTCGTAGATTGGCACTGCTGCGTTAAACGTTTCTCGGTCGGAAGAAAGTTTAGATATTCTGTTAGCTATTGAGTTAGGTAGTTGTCGTATGATTGAGGGTGGGTGATTAGACTAGCGGTGGATGTATAATGGTTCGTCGTTCGGTTTGCGATATGGTTTGAATGTGCCGTTTGTCAAGTCGAAAGTTATGTCAAGGAAGTTTACTGTTTTCAAGTTAGTTTGTGCTGTAATATTTAGTCCGAAATCGTCTTTCAGGATGGAGATGAGATCTTTTCTGGCTCTGTCAGCTAATCTTCCAGAGCATGTGTTTAGGAGAGCTAGGCCATCATCCCTGTAGAGACCGATATTCTTCCCGAAGCGTTTTTCTAACGAATTTAGTATGAAGAGACCTACGAGTTCGCATATCTCCGCTCCATCGTAGCTTCCCATGGTAACGTCGAAATTGCTGTCACTTTCTTTCTTTACCCAAGGTTGGCCGTTGTTGAACAAAAGAGATTTACGACAGTGTTTTATCACCTTGATATTTTCATCTGTGATGGGAGTGATCTCTCGGGCCCAAGCAATTGCTTTGTCCAATAGTTCTTCCGTGATTGATGGATAGAATTCCACGATGTCGAAGGCAAGAAATGAATGTCTATCTTTATTTTCGATGCTCTTAAACCAAGCTATGGTTGACTCTGTGTTGCGCCATTGGTTTGCGCCGGTTTTCAGTGCGATTTTGGTGTTGATGTCGTCGAGAATTATTTTGCTTACTTTTCCCAGTTCGCTTTTCGCTGGATTGATTAGTCTGCATTTTGTATGGTTTTCAAAATCTTCCTTGTGGTCCTTCAGTGAGATGAATGCTTGGGACTGCGCCATGGGTTGTAGTCGATTGGCGATTTTTAATCCGTCGGCGATGTCTTTCAGATCGTGGTTGATGTTGTCGATCATATCGGTTGTTCCTAGCTTGTAAGTCTTTGTTATGTTCTCTGTCAAAAGTTTTTCATATGTGGCTGGATTCATCTCGTAGATGTTCCTCGTCTTGTCGGCAGAGATAAATACATTTGGTGACGATTGTATTCTTCGTTTGTCCTTCTCTAAAGTTTTCATGAATGGCTCATTGACATA
Source organism: Corallium rubrum (assembly GCA_964035015.1). NCBI lineage: Eukaryota > Metazoa > Cnidaria > Anthozoa > Scleralcyonacea > Coralliidae > Corallium > Corallium rubrum. The sequence continues at coordinate 6,561,473 of OZ035997.1, read as the reverse complement.
TCGGAATTCAATGTTTTCGATCATTCTGACGAGATCATCTTCAAATGGTTTCAGTTCTGTCACAGATGGTGGGCTTTCTCTAGATTTCAACCCGAAAGTGTTCTTGTCTTTGTCGCAGGTGTTGCCGTGTAAGAAGAAGTGGGATTTCCAGCGCATTCGTCTAATTAAGTGTTCGGTTTTGTCAATAATGTTTCGTCTATAAGCGTCGTGTGTGGGTAGGTCGATATTCTTTAACGAATAGTTGAAGCGGATCTGTTCCATTTTGATGTTGATACCAAGCCAACAAGAGTGCTCAACTACGAATAGGAGCGTTAATATACTAAAGCAAGTTTGTAACATGGATGTTACAAAGCTGGCGGATGGTTCAAGAGTGCTCGATACCATGAAAGGTAGAGCGTAATAAAATAGTTAAAATGGTTTCGTCACTACTCCGAGTTTCACGCGTATTGCGATCTTCAGGTAACTGACAGTTCGGCTTCAATTATTCGTTTATATTCCTATAAATCAAATAATTCCTATAATAATTTCTATCATCTCATAGAAATTGAGAGCGAATAATCTAATTGTTTTAGTAGAAACTAACTTGTGTACCTTAGTTCTTCCAAATTATTTCAAAAAACGAAGCATAACCATTATTTCTGTGTGAAAACCAAGGCAAAACAATCTTTCACTCCTCGTGTCCTCCATGTTGTTTTACTGCATGGCCGCGCGAATACTGGTATCAATTTGCTACTCGCTATCTATTGACGAATAGATATCGAGTAGAGTAGCCAATCAGATTGCAGCATTTGCAATAGAATACTAGTAAGTTTCTACTAAATATATATATATATATATATATTTCTACAAATGAGATTACATCATATAGTTTTAAAGGTCAACTAAACCTTCTGAAGTTACATTTTCCTCTGAAAGGTTATCATCTAACTTAGCAACAGTAAAGAAAAATGTGAATTTCGAGGTAAAGCAAAGAATTTATCAGTATGACCGCGTTTCTAGGAGAATGGGTACTCTATTGTCTTTGACGCAATCCCGGTAAAACCCACCAATCACCTTCCAACCAATCACCTTGTTGTTTGTTACCGGCATGACATCACGATGTACTAGTACCAGTCTTTATTTCGACGCGGTCGTCGTTCACACGACTAGTTCATAAAAGTGGAACCGAGTGACTGGTTTCAATTATTTCTTCGGTTTTAGATTGAACTTTTCCGACTTTAACGGAAAATAGAATAACCTGGAAACGTACTATAGTTTCCCTTTAAGAAGAAAAAAATGAAATGAATTCATGTCCACGCAGAAAAAAACAAACTAATAATCGAAAGTATAATCTTTATACTGATTTTGATGTTCTCACGCGCAATTACCACGCGCATGTTCTGGGTATAGACGTCACTTATACGGATAGTAGACAAAATTGTAGTGAGAAAATCAACCATAATCAATACGTCATCAATATAAATGAGTTTTCATCCACCTCTCCCCCATTTCAATGTTAAAAATGTGGTATAAATTATCTTAATATAACTGCCCAACATTGTTTAGAGTATAGGGAGGGTCAGCAATCATGTCCACAAGTTGCTCGGCCACTTTTAAGCAACTTCTTCTTACGTGAGCAGCATTTTTTTGAACTGGCAACTTTTGTAGCTGCAAGCAACTATTTCGAAATTTGGCATTTATTCAGCAATTTTGACAATTTTAAGGAACAATTATCTGTGTAGGTAAATTAAAAATTCACATTTCCTTGTTCTCGCTTGTAAGCGAGATAATTAATAATAAATAATTTCAGCTTTAAAATGGATTCTTCACTTTTCAGTCAATGTGGTTTATCAGAGCTATTGAAGTTCTTTTATATACATATTTAGTCTTCAGTTTCATGAATAGTTGATCCTTTTCAAACTCTGAGCAGGGAGCAGATTTGGAAGAAACATTAGAATAGAAGCATGAATCATGCTAAAGTACAATGGGAGTCAGAGGAAGAAAGCTGAGTGAATGTTTTGATTGTTTGATAAAAAGTTTATGTAACATGCAAATCTTTAATTAGATTTAAAAGTTTAAAGTTTGTGTTTGGTTTTGCAGTAAATTGTTTGTAATAAATCTAGATTTTCATTTCTTTTGGATATGATATACCAGTGTATATATATATATATATATATATATATATATATACATATATATATATATATAATTAATATAATTATATATATATATATATATATACATATATATATATATATATATATATATATATATATATATATATATATATATATAATATACGTATTTAAAATGTTTGTTTCATTCCATTCAGATCTGATAGAATAAGCCACACAGTTTTAGATGTGCCGACCGACTAACTGACTCACGCCGTTTTCCCCGAACGGGTACGCAAGTGCGCTCAAATTCTTAGCTCTATCTCAGAACGAGCGATAATATAAAGGTATTTAGTGTTTATTTCACAATACTTACACGGGAGATTTCAGGTTATATAAATAATTAACGTTGTCTTAACAGCACTTGTGTTTACTCATTGTTTTATGACTTTTATCAAGACAATTGTTCCCCGCATTTTCAAAAACATTGTTATAGACACCAACACAGAGCAAATGAACTAGCAAGCTTTAGCAACTTTCTTAAAACCTGGCAACTTTTTTGAAAATATGAGCAATTTTTAAGCAAAATTTAATAATTTTTAAGCAACTTTTTGCAAGATTTCGAGCAACTTGTGGACAGGCCTAGGAGGGTGTGTGCTACATTTGTGCAAATTTAAGGTGGCTCCATACAGTTTCTTGAAAAATGGAAAATACAAGTTTGAGAGTCCAAAACACGTGCATAAACAATTCGGAAGAAGAATAAAACTACATGCTATGCATAGTTAAACAGTCTGAAAATCAAAAACTGTTACCAAATAAATAGCAACAGTTGTTGCTATGGCAACAATGACGTTTCAAAATGGCTGCCAATTACCCTTCAGATTAATTTAATTCGAAAAAAACTTTGGTGCCCCCTATTTTTTTTCCATTCAAAGTTTTCCTGAAGTATGAATAATCGATAGGCCGACTTTTAAAAATTCTGTAGATCCAAATTTTTTAAAAATTAACAAACATGATTTTTCCGGAAAAAAAATTATTCGTTCTACAGAATTTTTTAAAATCGGCCTATTGATTACTCATACTACAAGAAAAGTTTTAATTAAAAAAAATCGGGGTCATCAAAGATTTTTTCGAATTAAATTAGTTTGAATTGTAATTAGTTTACTTGGTAACAGTTTTTGATTGTCAGACTGTTTAACCATGCATAACATTTAGTTTTATTCTTTTTCCGAATTATTTGTACACGTGTTTTGAACTCTCAAACTTGTATTTTCCATTTTTCAAGAAACTGTATGCAGCCACATTAAGTTGAAATATTATAAAGTTTTTTCGTATGTTTTTTGCTGTTCAAGCTGTCGTAAGTTAAACTCAGAGAAGAACTTTGAGCTCCAGACGGGACTCGAACCCACAACTTTCCGAATGCCAACTGGACGCTCTCACCATTGAGCCACTGGAACTCAGAATTAAGGTTTCAAATATCCTAAATATGTAAAATCACCAATCATGATATAGGCACTTTAAATGGGCCCACAGATATAGACACTTTAAATTAATAGGAACGACATTGGTGGTAAAAACTAAATGTTTATTTGTATCACTTACATCTTACTAACAATTGAACGAGTGCAGCGTTACAAATAATGACCTACAATCCCACAAATATAAATCAAACAGTTATATATGCCAGTGTAAAACATAGAGTGCCGCATGCATGCATGAGCAGTGTAATTAAGTATAAAGCATAGTAAAAAGTGGTAAACCGTCCAGAATTTTAGTATATACTATAAATGTCGCCAGATCGAATATCTCAGGGTTTTTTGAAAGTTAGTGGAAAGATTGATCACAGACAAAGAACCAACCCATTCAATTTTGGTTGAATTTGGTAGAGAAATTAATAAAAATGTATTATATGGCACAGATTATTTCCGGTAAAAACACGCGCTGTGATTGGTTGCTAACGTGCGAGATTTCTCCGTAATGCCCGCGGGCAGTTATGGAAATTGTTAATGCCCTACGATTGGAAACAAACAAAAAATCCTAATAAGAAACCTTTAAAGCCGAAATACGACAAAAATAAATGAAATAAACGACGATGAACATTATAAAAGTAAATTCTAGTATCCAGACGAGAAAGAAACAGCAGAAAATAACGCTAGTTCGGTGTTTTGACGAAGTTAAAGGAAGTCAAGACCAAGAAATACAAGATTGATTTTGAAATAAAAAGTGCCATATAATAAACTACTTAATAACCTCGACCGTTCGGTCTTTAAGCCCTAATCAAAGGAGAACGCAAGTCATCACAAGTTAATTGGCAGTCACGCTGCCAACATAGTCAATCGAGATATGGTCTGGAAACTCAGCTGAAGTCTTTGGTCTATCTTTTTGTTCGCTTGCACGGTCACTGAACACATTGTAATGTATTTTAGTATAATGAACGAATTGTCCAATAACAACGTTTCAGTTCAGTCACTCAACCGTGCATTTAAATATTAATACACCTAAAACAAAGGTTGTGGCCGGTGTAAGGTACGGTTCAAAATAAAATCACAGCTCATTATAGGCGCTTTGAAGTTTGCCAAGTTGCCAGACCATATCTCGATTGACTATGCTGCCAACTTGCGATGACTTGCGTTCTCGTTTGATTAGGGCTTTACGGTAAAATATTAAACCTCCGTCTTGAACGAGTATTAACTTCGCTATCGCTCGGTCAATACAGGTTTAATATTTTACCGTAAAGGCCTCCTCTCGGTTATTAAGTATAGTTGTCCATGTAGAAGAAACGGTTAATTGCGCCATTATCCTTATTTTATGCAAATATTTATGCATAATTTGTACAAGTGCAATCAAGCATTTTATTCATTCATACATGTGTAGGTCTCGTGAGCTAGTTTGGTTAGCGCATAGTCCCTAGAATTATTATCTGGAGACGCGGCGAACATCAAAGCGGTTAACAATGAGCTACAATTTAGGTTGAGGGTGGCAAATAAGGTGCACAATCTTTTGTTTTACGCTGTGCATTAATATTTATAAAGCAACGATGCTATTGGTTGATTGCTTCATTATACCAAAAATACAATGTGTTCAGCAAGCGTTAAGATGAAGTAAGGTGCACAAACGTGAAGAAAAACGTAGAACAAAGACTTTGGCCACGTTTCCAGACAATTTATTTCTAGGGGCTATGGTTAGCGGGATGGTTCGTTTTCTTTTTAAATATCTCTAATAACCAGCTGGCGGAGGGTAAATGCAGTCTCTGAGCGCCCTCTTGTTTACCAAATGAGGTCTTTTCAAAGCCCAAAGGTGATGTTTTGAGCGGAACCCTTCATTAGACTTTTTGTTACTAAAAATCTCAGCAGTTTACCAGTTCTCCACTTTGCTTTCAAAAATATATATTGGTTATACGGGTATGCAACATTGTTGGACTAATCATAATCAATATCTAAACAACAAGATTAACTCGCCGGGTTTGCTTTTCGGAGCCATGTGGTGCCAGTTTGAACAGTGTACCGATCTTACTCATTTTTACTGGGTGTATACCACGTTTTAGCCAAAGTTTCTCAGTATAGAAGCAACCAAGAGATATTTTTTCTACAAATATATAGAAAAAACGCGCCTCGAGGGCTATACATCCTCCAAAATGTCCACTAGAAAATGACAGGTTGTCAAGAAGAATGCAAAGACTTGCGTATTTTGTCAGATCTGGTATACCAAAACAAAGTGGAGGTGGATTTTCAGCTTTATAAAAAGAAAAATGCAATTTAAATAAGCCAATATATTTGGAGGACGTGTTGTTTATTTGTATAGTTGGGTCTTCGTGCGCCCGCGATCTAGTTTATTTGTTGTCCGCGTAAAAACAAGCGTCCGAGCGGAGCGAGCCAGATTGCAAATGTTTCTACACCCGCCACAGATAAACAATGTGACCCAACTGAACAAAAGTGAACATTATTACTCGGGCTATGTGGTAGACCGAGTCTAGGTTTCGGCTCCGTTTTGTGTTTTTTTTCCGATAGTCGATATTGCAATTATTGCGCAATACTTCCCGTCAGCCTTTGCGAAACTGTGAGTCGTGCAATGTAGCCATTGTAAGCGCGTGGTCGAATTTGTGAGTTCTTTCTTTCGATCGAATATATAGCTTTACCTTTGGATGAAGTGTTTTCGAAACTTGATCTGGGACGGTGTTGGGATATTTTGGCAAGTGAGCGAGTTATAGTTGATCAGTAATGCGGCTGACAATTGACAGCCTTTGCGAAACTATGAGGCATGTAATTAAATGGAGCCTATATATGTAGCTGGTCGAATTTGCATTATGCGAAGTTCTTTCTTTTTATTTCATTTCATCTCATCTCATCTCATCTCATCTCATCTCATCTCATCTCATCTCATCTCATCTCATCTCATCTCATCTCATCTCATCTCATCTCATCTCATCTCATCTCATCTCATCTCATCTCATCTCATCTCATCTCATCTCATCTCATCTCATTTTATTTTATTTTTACTTTATTAAGCTTTCATTGTACAATAACTAAAAAATATATAAACGAAAATTACATGTACAACGAGGCAAGTTTACAACAGATATATACCCAACAAGGTAAACTGCCAAAAAATATAAAAATACAATGATAATAAAATAATAAAAAACACAGCTAGCACAATACGGCATAATCGCTACGATATTGTCACGGATCTCTCAAAAATGAACTCGGCAATCGCAGCAATCATATGGAAACCTCTGACCCAACGATCGTGATCGCCGAGATAGCAAATGTTCTATCTCAATCGGCGATCGTTGCGTTTTATATGGAAACGGGGCGATTTTGGAATCTCAGCGATCTTGGCGATCACCATTAAAATAATGGCCGCGATGATCGATCTATGGAAACAGTGAGACAATTGTTGATCGTTGCGATCGCCGAGTTAATTTTTCAGCGATCGTGGCGATAGGCTATTGTGTCAAGTTTTACTTGACACGGGGTCAATATATCGAATTATGAGTTCGGTTAAGTCAAAGTTAATGCTCGAATCACCGAACTATATTCAATGTTAGACTGAACTAGCATATCGTTATTCATTTCCTGGCATCTGCTATTTAGTCGAAAGACTCTCTTCAAAGTATTGTTATTTCCTATTCTGTGCTACAGTACCGTGAGATAAGTGAAATGTGATTGGTACCCTTTCATGCGCGTTGTTGTTGTTGCCGTTGGAACAACTTTATATCTATCTACTCTGTCTAACGCCAGACGCCAGACGTTTTTAATACGGGCAACATTTTTCTTCAACATTCAGCGCAACTTTGTTGCAGTTGAAAAAAATTGTTGAAAAAAGTAGACTCCAGTTCTACTTCCTGCAACATGCTGATTCAACTTGCAACAAAATCATTGTTGCGTGACAATGTTTAAGATGGGTGGTAAACGTGCAACAACGCGGCCATTTTTGCAACGCAGCAATGTTGCAGCAATTTATTGCTCGTATTACTTCACCTTAACTCGTCAAGGGGAGAAGTCTCAGAAAGCCATGCATGAAAAGGTTAAACACTCACGTGCGTTGTTGTTGTGGAACAACTTTATCTTCTTACTCTATCTAACGCCAGACGATTTTAGTCGTCAAGGGGAGATGTCTCAGAAAGCCATGCATGAAAGGGTTAAACACTCACGTGCGTTGTTGTTGTGGAACAACTTTATCTTCTTACTCTATCTAACGCCAGACGATTTTAGTCGTCAAGGGGAGAAGTCTCAGAAAGCCATGCATGAAAGGGTTAAACACTCACGTGCATTGTTGTTGTGGAACAACTTTATCTTCTTACTCTATCTAACGCCAGACGATTTTAGTCGTCAAGGGGAGAAGTCTCAGAAAGCCATGCATGAAAGGGTTAAACACTCACGTGCGTTGTTGTTGTGGAACAACCTTATCTTCTCACTCTATCTAACGCCAGACGATTTTAGTCGTCAAGGGGAGAAGTCTCAGAAAGCCATGCATGAAAGGGTTAAACACTCACGTGCATTGTTGTTGTGGAACAACTTTATCTTCTTACTCTATCTAACGCCAGACGATTTTAGTCGTCAAGGGGAGAAGTCTCAGAAAGCCATGCATGAAAGGGTTAAACACTCACGTGCGTTGTTGTTGTGGAACAACTTTATCTTCTTACTCTATCTAACGCCAGACGATTTTAGTCGTCAAGGGGAGAAGTCTCAGAAAGCCATGCATGAAAGGGTTAAACACTCACGTGCGTTGTTGTTGTGGAACAACTTTATCTTCTTACTCTATCTAACGCCAGACGATTTTAGTCGTCAAGGGGAGACGTCTCGGAAAGCCATGCATGAAAGGATTTTAAATAATTTGCAACGAACGGCAAAGAACTTGATTCGAGCATTAAAAATAACCTTGACTTGACTGAACTCATACTTGGTGTGAACTTCGGCGCTTGACGGGCTCATATGCAATCGGCAGGATAAACAGACCTTTACAATCCAAACAATGCGGGCAGGAATGGGTAGAACAAGAATAAAGAGAATATTTTCTGCAAGTGTAGCAAAGCGCACACAACTAGTTCTTGTAAATTTGGTATTAACATAATTCACTATATTCAATTTCTTTTCTAGCCTTTTTTTCTTCTTTTGATCAATAATCGTTTTTCTTAATTCTCTTTTTTGTCCCCAGTTCTTTTCCTTAATTATTTTTTTTCTTTTTCTCACTTTTCTTCCTTCATTCTTTACTATCTTCTTTTTCTCTTTCTACTGACCTAAACATTTTCTGGGATCAATTGTCACGTGGTTCGCTTTGTTTTTAACCCTGACCGGAGCTCTCTTTGCACTTGTTACAAGTGCACCATAGTAACCAAATGCAAAAAAAAACTTACTAGGAAAAAATGCAGTATAGTCTGTAGCTAATGCAAAACAAATTAGAAGAAATCAAACTTCCAGTCAAATATTTTTGTGTTACACTAATAATTTTAGAATTTCCAATTGTATATGCATGCAGTACAGTTTTTATATAAATTTGACAATTGTTGTATGGCGGGATTCCGATAGAAAATTCCCAAATTCGCTTCAATGCCCACAAAATAATGACTCCAAGTAGTCCAAGTCGAGGTTGGCAATAAGATCGCAATGCATTTACTGTTATTTCTCACACCCAGCCTCGATTTCAAGGCGTTGTAAAGCAAATATTCGAGACGTATCAATGCTACAACATACATGTACATAACACGTATTAATGAGAAAAGTATATTGCATATATAAATGAACTTGTGTATGCAACTCATAAGTGCATGCCGGCACATAAATAACTACTCATACAGCACAAACCAAAACAACTAAAGTTAGTTCTGATCTAACTGTAACTCACCTGAAACAGTTTCTTTGATATAAACCTTTCCATTCAATGAAAATGTTACACTTATTCCCTACATATTTGTTAAAATAGGAGTGATTAATAGATACAATAGATTAACTCGCAACACATCTGCCATAAATCACAGAAATCAAATTGATTTAATTAAGTTAAGTTAAGTGTGACTAGGACTGCCATGTATTTTTTCGCTCTACAGTAAAGTGGCTTGCTTCCACTGAAGGGAGAAGCAGGAAAAAACATATTGTGTGGTAATTACATTATAGATTTAATTACAATACATCATGTTGCATTGTATGCATGTGCACTAGACTACATTACTGCTACATTATATACGGTTCCATTTCCATTCCATTCCACTCGATCATTTTATTTCATTTCATTCTACTCTATTCTATTCTATTCCATTTCATTCCAATTCATTTCATTTCATTCCAATTCATTTCATTTCATTCCATTCCATTTCCTTTCCTCCCCTTCCCTTCCCTTCCCTTTCATTCCCTTTCCTTTCCTTCCTTTCCCTTCCGTTCCGTTTCCTTCCCTACCTTTCCTTCTTTTTTCTTTCCTTTCCTCTCCTTCCTTTCTTTTCTCTTTCCTTCCATTCCATTCCTTTTCATTTTATTCCATTTCATTTCATTACAATACATTATTACCGGCCACTCTAAGTTACATTAATTGAACATGCAGATACAATGCCACGGAACGAAACATTATTTTTCTGGAGGGTGATGGGAAATTATTCTGTAATGAGTAATGAGTAATGAGTAATGATTTATTTAACGTCGTAAACGCAGGATGTGGTCGCCCGATCATCCGAGCCAGAGGCTCATGTTAAAAGTGCACGACATAAACTAAGACCTAAGTGTTGATTTTACGGAGGGAGGAAAACCGCAGAACCCTGCGAAAAACCCTCGAAGCACAGGAGAGACCAACTAAACTCTACTCACATGAAATTCAAGTTCGAGAACGGGGCTATTCCCAAACGGTCACCCAGCCAAGTACTAACCCCGTCCATCCGGGCTTAACTACAGCGGTGAGAGGCAGCGCCCTAACAGCACACGCCACCCGTGCTGTAGTAAATAAGGAGGTAAACTCTTTGATTTATTTATTATGTTTGCAAACAATTTATTTGATCTTACCAGCATTTGCAGCAAACAATTTTTTCCACATCAACCCTTTCCCCCCTTTAATAAAATAATGGTCCGTCCCTAAAGAGCGGTGTCCTGTTTAGCGTCAAAACCGTCGCTTGCCAGCCTAGTCCCTGGTTCTCTCCCGCTGTTATTTGCTGGCAAGGGCGTCTGTGCCCGACCTTGAGCGGTGACCTAGACCTAGGTACCAGGAAACTAATTTGCATGTGGGCCTAAATGAAACTACGATTTGGTGTATAATTGTCTCTTTAATATTAAACATAAATATAACAAATAATTGTATGGACTTTATAATTATTAATTATTGGGATTTATAATACTTAATAATACCCTGTTTGGGATGTTTCATTGAGCGTTCAAGTCAAATCTCCCATGATGTTTCTCCTTGTTGTGTTTACATGAAGAAGAGTTGAAAGTTTTCGATCTGATGGAAAGGAATGACTGGAGTCAATCCGCGCAGTTTAGTGAATTGACTTGAAATTGAAGTAAGCTTAAGGATCGACTTGAATGTCTCCAATCTGATTCATCTAAACACGGTTTGACTTGAAAATGACTTCATACGCAAGAAAATAGTGCTCCAATAAAACCGAAAACAATGTTCCAAGCAGATCTTCTTCTCCATGTAAACATGTGCCCGCGGATTGACTTCACTCGCGTTTTTCGATCCGATTGGTGAATCCGCTTCATGCAAACAGGACCTTATAATACTTACTATTTGTGATGGAAGGTATGTGACATTGGCACAACCTATTGTAATTTTAATAAAAGCATTACAATTAACAAAATAAAAAAATTGTTCAACAAATAATTATTACAAGAAAATTTTGGTTAACATGCAGAATGATCGATGAGCTATCTTTTTATATACAACTCGATATAAACATTATTAGACGCTAGGCTTTGCTGTGACGTATATTCGATCGTTTCCCATTGTAAGTTAGGGGAATTTACAATCCGATAATCTTATCCAGGGGCGTCGTGGCTCCTAGATTTTAGGGGTGGCCAAGAGCACAATTTTCCGACAAACAACATTTTTCCGACGTGCATATATATATATATATATATATATATATATATATATATATATATATATATATATATATATATATATATATATATATATATATATATATATATATATATATATATATATATATATATATATATATATATATTTTGTATATATATATATATATATTAAAATATGAGGTAAAAATACACATAATAAATTTAATAGTAATCTGTGACAAAACCACAACGTTTCTACATTCCCGACACTTTCCAACATTAGGGGAGGGTGCATGGCTCCCCCTGCCCCACCCTCGGCCACGATGCCCCTGATCTTATCATGCCAAATATAACTGAGTTATAAAAAAATAGCTCTTGGGCTATTTGTCGGTTTCGCATTTTTCGTATATGGGTTATAAGTTTTAAAAAATATATAGAAATTGAAAGCATTTTTGTAGTTCCCACTGAGTTATAGAACGTCCAGTAAGATTCTATAATTTATAAATAAATAAAAATTATATTACAGTACAGTACCTGTATCATCAATATATATTTCAGAAACTTTTAAATGAACACAACATCCACAGTCATAACCATTGCACTGACAAGATGAAGATCCCAATGATTTTTTTCTCAAGGATTGATGAAAATCTAGCTTTGTAGTAATTACAGACAATTACAAACTGATTAAGTTTTATAAGTTTATATATGAGAGGGGTGTGAGCGAGCGGCAAACATGCAAAATTTCCAAGGGCAGTTGAAATTAAAATTGTTTATATTTCAAGTGAATTATTCACCCTCCCCTTTCTCTGTAAATAATGATTGGTCGTCCAGCAAACATAGCAGGGACTTTAAGATCTACGACGTCAATCTCAACGACGACGTCCTTTAAACAATTAGGATTTTTGCCAAACAAAGAAAATGAGTAATTTTTAGTCCCAAGAGTAACCTCAACACCGTCCTCGTTCTTTATACAACGCCATGCACTTAGAGCATTTTCACGTCTTCAGGACGACGTAAACGGCCAAAAGATGAGAACTGTCGCTTGAGATTTACTTCAATATAGACACTACAATCAATTTAGCAATACTGGGGCGTTTTGTAACTTGTAAGTCATTAAAGTAGCTTTAAATAACAAATATAATAGTCAGTCAACCCTGACTTCTTTAAATTGTAAAACTTATCTTGCGTTTTAACCGCCGTCGTCGTTCTACAATCATAGAATAATTAATTGGGACATTTTCCGTAGGAGCGCGATTTCTGACGGCATCGTCAGTAAACTCTTTAAAAAAAAATCTGTCGCCTGCTCCAAACCACCATCACAGGTCTTCCTCTACCCTCACAAGTCTACCCTCCCCCCTTCCCCCCACCATGCAATGTTGGTCCCTGGGGGTTGGCCTTACCCGCACCTCATACCATGTTTCTGAACCAACATTGTATGGTGGGGGAGGGGGGGAGGGGGGGGAGGAGGATAACTTAACTGTGCGAAATGCATCTTTGCTTAGAAGTGACATTGTTGCAAGTTGTCCCAATGTAATTATTCCATGATTGTAGCATCTTAAAGTCGCTACTACTTTCTACTTTCAACCCTGACGCATGATGATACTCTGAGGTTATGGAGCTAGCACTCAGCGTGACGCATGTTGATTAGCTTTTTAAAAAGTTCGGACAAAGTCAACAATATTGATTGCCAACAAGACCGCACGTGCTCATATAAAGTGTAGCTTCAACCAGAATCTTTAGATTGTACATCAGATATAATTAGACATCTCTTCTAATTAACGAAGCCGGTATTGCCCAACTGTGTTTACAAAGTGGCTTTTAACGACATTTGAAAATTATGTAACCCAATTAAACTCTGTAACCCAAGAAGGAATGGTTGTATCAACTATACATTTTCCGGGAAAACTCGTAATAATGCAGATCTACAAAATATATAAACAACCAACGTTTTTAGGTTTAATAATAGAATTTCAGAATTTTGTGACGTCATAGTGAAAACCACCTATAGAAACCATTGATCTGAAAAATAGGACTGGTCGAGTTTTCTATTGTGTCGGAAACAGTCGGATGAGCTGATTTTGAACCTCGCAAATATATAGCACGTATTACGTATAGTCATGTAGTCAGATTATACCCGCACGAAAACTTATGGTCTGACAGAGCGAGAACCTGCCAGAATTGGGCCAGAAATGGTTAGCCTCATTAGCGCAGCAATCCAAAAATGGAACGAGAATGAAGCGCGTAGCGTTTTATTTCAATACTAATATATCCACATAATCTGCAGTCTATAAGATCAGTATATCTCCATGTAGGCTTGTAGCCATATACTCGTGATATCATACACGTAGACAGTATATATAGAGGTCTATAGGTGTTAGACCACTGTCAAAGACTAATTTGTTCAATCTATCCCAAGACTGTTTTAGTGTATTATGATTAAAATCTCATTCTGTATCAGTAAAGTCTTCAAATTAGGGTCGTCAACTCAATCAGAACCTACATGTACCTTTGATATTTGCACTGAAATTATGTGTGGTCATTACTGACCATGTGCTTGCCGCAATGCATCCTTCGCAAAATCGGTTTACCGCGCAGTCTATAAATGCTATAATCTGTCTATATTTGCCTTTATCGCGCGAAATATGTGACAGTTCTCCGGATGTAAGTCTATTAATTACGGAACGAGTTCAAAAACTGAAAGAAAATGTCAGTGAAATTATATAAAATTACTTTCGTACAAAAATGGCCGGCGTGTGAATTCACACTTGGGTTGTAATTAAACATAGTGATTCACCATGCACCACTGGCCCTTACAAATAATATATACGAATGCGTACCTTTCAAATTATTTTCGTCATTTATAAAAGCGGCAGATAACCACTGAATCGTCAGAGTAAGTATTAGAAAAACAAGCCAACATTTCACTTCCGTGAACATCATTATAAAAAGACGAAATAGTAATCGAAACTTTAGTCTCCCCAGCATCCTGTTCAGGTGGGGTACGTGGCACTTCGGTTCCACCCCATAGGCTGTTTACATGAGCATAACATTCCGTTGATTATTTCTCAGAATCTGAAATTCTGAATAGTAATTCTATGGAAATAGTCTCTTTGATCGTAGCCGACGTTCACTTACAGCCACAACAATAATTATCAAAGCATTTACTCAATATTTGACGTAATATTAGATGAAAGAACCGCGATGAGAGAAAACCGTGACGAGAACTAGAAGCGATAGAATTCACTCCCTCAGTGTGTGCTTTAGCTTCGTCTTAAACTGGAATTTCCACACACACACACACACACACACACACACACACACACACACACACACACACACACCGGTGGTAAAATGTTGCGCGTTCAGCACTTTTTTCTTTACTGACGTATTGTCATGTGTCTGTGAATTTCTATAGGGCTGATTTATTACACGAGCGGAGTTGGCCCAGTTAGGTAAGCCATAGTAAGAGTTTTGTAACCAAATGAAGATAAGATATTTGGATATATAAATTTCTATCGATCCTTCAGTCTGTACCAAACGCCCTTTTGAAAGAGGAACCCCTAGAATGTTATCTCCCGGTCGGGTGGGATACATACAAGGGCGGCGGAACAAGGGGGCTAGGGGGGCTAAAGCCCTTCCAATATTTCTAACTATAGAAATACATAAACGCAACGACCCCTCGCCCCCTTTTAAGACATTAAATATACATAAATACCCCCTCAATTAATACCCCCTCTGTATACAATTATAAACACCCTTGCCCTCCTGGCCTCCTTTACACCATGTTTTATCACTTTTATGAATGTGGTTTTTCTACTTTTGACCAATTTCCAAAGCAATGTTTTATTTCAAAATAATAAAACAGTGGCTGAGGAAAAACTTGTGTCGCGACCTAAAGCACCAGAAACTGATGGCAAAAACAAACAATAATTAGAGACGCTTATGTCAAGGTGCCTATTAAACTGTTTTGACAAGATTTTTGCTGTTTTAACTGAGTTTAATAATGAAAAGGTTTCGGATATATACCGACTCCAATCAGCTAAAGAAAGCTGGTAAGTTAAATACGAATCACTGCTTACCATTAAATTTTCTTTTGGCTCTGCTCGTAGCCCGTATGGCAGTGTTTGCAAGCATCTGGCGTTTGTGGTTTCCGCGGTTTTCTCGTTCGGTCAGTCTTAGCAAAAAACAATCAATTCTTTTCAAAATGTGAAAAGCTGGTTGTGTTGATGTTCCTTTCAATTCACTGTTCTCTCTCGAGCCAAGATATACCAGTGCATATCTTTTTTGCTGGCTGAACAGACACACGAAGAAACATCTTTTTGTTTTTTTCAGCTGTCACATATGGCGGCATCTTTTCCGATCTTTATCACAATTTTTCATGCCTTTTCAATGGTTTCTAGTCGTGTTTAGTATTGTTTGGTTCATCCCACTGCAACATTTCTTCTTAGCTTTCCTTTTTCGGTCATTTGTAAACCAATTTTTCTGGCAAAGATTTTGTTTCGCTTGAGCCACGAAAGTTGGCGATTTGATGGATATATATTTAACAATTAAACATAAAGCTCCGTGCATATGTACTCTTATAAAGGCACGTTTGACGTCATTTGAACACGAAAGAAGTTGAGTAGAGGCACGAGGCGATAGCCGAGTGCCTTTACCCTTCTTTCGTGTTCAAATCACGTCAAACGTACCTTTATAAGAGTATACATATGCACAGGAGCGGTATGTTTTATTTGTTTTATAAAATATGAAGAAAAAACAACAAACTAATAGTTGGATAGTTTTGAAAGTTCGCTAGCTTTTCCCGCCAGGTGACGCCACTCCACGGCTGTTACGTCATTCATGATATAAATGCACGGGGCCCAGCTAATCAGGGCGTGCGTATTGGACACCTTATTTTATAAATACATATAAACATCTCGCAGAATTTCTTTCCCCTTCGCGTGTAATTTCGCGTGTAAGTGGACTCCACGCACGTCGAGATTAGCACCCTCACCCGGGCTCCGGGCCTTCGGCCCTCCGTCTGGGCTCGGGGATTAGCCCCTCCAACATAAAACAACAAAAGTTGGATCCTTTCGATTCCCAACCGTCCCCCCCCCCCCCCCTTTTTCCCCAACCGCTTGAACAAGGACACCGCTGGTCGCACAGCTAGCAGGCTACTTTCCCTCCTCAATTCTTATTCTTCACAAATGAATATATTTATGTAAACATGTCTGAGTTTTAATAATTAAGAAAACAATCAAGGACCAAGTCTGTCATTGTGTTCTGTACCTTAACAGGAGAAAATGCAAAGAAATCTTGTCAGCAAACCTTTGGAAAGCGAAAGGATTGAAGTACCTCTGCCTATCCAGACGTACTTGTGGGGACAGACAAGGTAGATTTATCTTTAATACTTAATTATAGCGGTTATCAACACGACCCACGCAGAATTCATTCGCTGTCCACTTGCCTTGAATCTTCAGACAAAAAGAATTCAAATATATTTTTTTTCTGTATTTCTTGTTGTTGATTTGCTACTATATTAGTCGAACAAGATTCGTGTGCGAATCCATAAATTTACGAGATGTGTGACTTAAAAATTTGTATTGTGGCGAGGTTACGAGGCATTATCTGTTGACTGGCATGTGTGTTAGTTGTACGTAATATTCTACCGCTTAATTTACATCACTTGTGAAGTTGTTTATATTATTTAGAGTACGTCTTTTGTGTTTCTTAGATTTTACTGTAGGTGTAGTAAATATGAATGAACAATATACAGTTTGTATACTGTATTTACGGATTGTTATTGTCTGTAAAATAATTATATATGCATGTATACAGTATGTGCTTGCTCTATGAAGGCTTATAAAATATTTTATAGCTATTTATGGAAATGTACAGTTACATGTATCCTATGTTCAATCTACAGGTAGACACCGTATAGCATCTCTTGCAGGTGTTCTTGTACGTGCTCCCAAGGATACCAAACTGTAGCCCCAAAGAACAATTGTGATGGAGGCTACATTGTGATGGATGCAGATTCCAATTCCAATTAAATTGTAAAATCATCACCTACATCTTAGCTAGCTGTGCTCTGTGGTCTGAGCTTAGCCTAGTTTCTAGGCCTTCCTCAGTTAACACGTTTCGGAAGTGATCCGAATGGACCCACTGGGGAAGGCCTAGCAACATTCGTAAACACTTTCACTTTACAGCTAAGTTGTTTAGTGAGGAAGAATTATAATGTTATGACGTCCTAAGTGTTTTCCGACACTTACTATTTCCATCTGCATAAAATAATACTGTACAAGCCTACTCACCTCTGATCGATGAAGGTTCACTGTCCTAGCTTCTTATCACTAGCTTTCCTTCTGCAACCACCAAAAGTTGAAAGTTAAACAGTTAAATTTTCATTTCAAGCTCCAATTGGAATATATTCCATAATTTCCTTCTTTCGATCACCAAGATCTTTGGTAAAAACTTCACAGACATCCTTATGCTTTTTATATAATATAATATACTGTCACTACACTAGATCCCAGGAACACTTGAAGGGCCAGAACGATTCTGGGCAGGACCTTTTTTGCGAATGTTGCTAGGCCTTTTCATTTCCAGCTTCTCCCCAGTCTTCCCAAGAACCCAAACCGACTACACAGCCAAGCTCATGGCAGAAACGAAGGCCTAGAAACTAGGCTAGTCTGAGCTGTGTTATACGGTAGCTGCCTGGAGCACGATATGCCTTGCCATGGCCATGTTGATCTGCATCCTTCTTAATTCAGCCACTGGCTGCAAGTAAAGATGGTTAGCCCCCCAGTCCATTATCTTTATCTTTTTAAGGGAATAGTACAGTATATATAATTATATATATATATTCATTTGCTTTTTTTTACTTTTCCTGTTCTCTGTTACAGTGTAGATTTTAGTGGCAATGGAAGATGTTTCATATTGGAGAGGCTAATTTGTCAATGGAATGATAAAGAGTGTATTTTGCCCCCATCCCCAGCACATTTTAAGTCTTTAGCCCCACCTTAAGAGGTATTGGGGGGGTGGGTCTTAGCCCCTTTGCCAGAAATATTGGGGGGGGGGGGGGGCTATATAATTACTTCGCCATCCTTGATAGATTTTAATGCCTGCTCTAGTAGCTGTTTAATAATTAATTTGATTCAAATATTTTCATATAAATTATACACTTAACAGACATCTATTTTTTTATGGTTTCCCTAGTATTGATTAGGGTTGAATTGTTGTTTAACAATGGTTGGAAAATTGGCAGAGTAAACTGCAGTGACATCTATTCTGTTGTTGAAGTTGTGGTTCAATTTGGTTAGAACTGACTATTTCCATTCCAAAGACAGACTTGTGCAAGCTCCTGGAGAAACTCATTCAGAATAAATGATATTCAATGGGAATACATGTATTCCATATTTAATAGTTAAACTGATGAAGTCCATTAGGCAGAGTTAGTTTAAAATATTTAACCCTTTTATTTAAAATAGAATACAGTTAATTCTTTATTAATCTAGAGTAAAATGCACAAGACTGGTGAGTATGGTAAAAGCATGTGATCTAGAAAGATTTATTAAAGCAGTAGCTAATAGTATACAGTAATACAACAGTTTAAGCAGACAGAAAGCGTACAGCATGCCTACAGTACTCTTGGGCATACACTTGAAATTCAAAAAGAAGAAAAAAGAAATATATGAGTGTCTTTATATCTAAGAAGAAAAAAAACTCTAGGAATGAATTGACCATACCGAAAAAGATGGCGACTTGTACATTTAACCACAATCCTTTGCGTGCAGTAAATATTGTTTCAAAGTGCTAAAGAGCGGCGCCCTGTTAGGCGTCAAAAGTGTCGCTTGTATTCTCGTTCCCAGAGCCCATGTTTCTGTGTCCGTGGCTTACGGGTGTCACAAAAATATGCACGATTCCGTCAAACCCCCAGAATATAAAGCTATCTAACAAGTCGTCAGGGCAGTGACTGGCTTGTCAGGGCACTGTTGGAAGATAGGGCTTTAAAAAATCAACTCTGGTAGGAATGAAGTTCTTGCTTGTTACAATGGTCCATCTTAGCATTTAGTTGTTATTTGAGCTGATTTGAGGTCGCAAAGCATAGTGGTTAAATGTAATATATGCGGATTGTGAAATTATGCAAAACGCTACTTTTTCAGTACTCTTGAGGGCCTTGAGTAATGAGCCAGACACAAAAAAAGGAAATGTGATCAAGTTAGATGATTTCTGTTCAGATATGATGGAGTTTGATTATTTCACAAGTAGAACACCATGAGTCACCAGGGATTGTCCTCTTTAGCAGTTCTTCATATCCATAAATATAAGGGTGTTGATGGTGACTGTTTGAACTATCAGAACATTTCGACAAAAACAATGTCTACAATGCTTAATCATCCAGAAATCTCAAATGTTGAAACTGTTTTTGGCTAAATGAACGTTGGCAATAAGTTGTTTGTCCCAAATTCTGCTAGAGGGGATTCTCAGGTCGTTATATAGGGTTAACACTACTAGAAAAAAACGCGAACCAGTATCATATAAATGAAAACATCTGTGACAATTAATGCAGCCAGTGGTTCAGTTGAGTTATTTTTAATGCGTGCATTTGAATTTTTTTTTTTAAAGTGGTTCTCTGATGAAAATATTGTTGGCAATGTTTTTGCATAATCGTAAAGATGTTATGGTAGTTGGTTATCGTGCAAAGTTTTATTTCAAAATTCGTTGACGAAAAGGTTGATATTTTACGTGAGAAGTTTGTATTTTGGAACGCCGCCATTAAAGTGGCCGAGCTTGAGACGAATGAGTGAGGAAGTTTATGATGTCATAGACTCAATAACAACAATGACCCTTTTGTTGACAACGACAATGATCTTTTGTTTTTGTTGAGTCTATGAGGTCATAAGTTCTTCTCAACTCATTCTTTTCAAACACGGCCAATTTATTGGCGGTGCTCCGAAAGACAAACTTTGCACGTAAAATACAACTTTCGTTTTGAGAATTTCGAAATGAAACTTTGGTCAATTATCAACTACCATAATATCTTTAGGACTATGCAGAAACATCACCAACAATATTTTCATCAGAGAACACTTTAAATACTCTAGAAAAAAAGTAATATAATAATATTTATTATATAGATGCGAGTGTTTTATTAGAAAATATGCAGTGCCGTATTTCCCATATCCTCACTAGTGAATATATCGATGACGTCATTAAGAATTTTACCTCTTTTTGCATTGAATCTATATAAAAAGAAAATTACACGCTGACTTGAACTGAATTTTATCTTCTCGTGTTAAAAACGATATTTTACTCATTCGCTACGCTCATTCGTGAAATATTGTTTTCACCACTCGAAGATAAAATCCATATCTTCGCACCACCGTGTAATATCCTGTATATATTTCAGACTATATGTTTTATGGAAAAATGGAAAAAGTAACCGTAAGAGGATTTAGCAGTAAATTTTATCTAATTTTTTATGCCTGCTTTTGTGGCTTGGTGATAACTTCGCCGGTTGTCGTGTGAGGATGGTCGGGTTCAAACCCTTGTTGTGACGTGCAACTTTTTCACCGTAAATTCTTTTCCAAATGTTGTCCTGAAATATTTTTCCGTGTTCTTCAATTTTTAACATTAAAGTTAAACGGTTTTTTATTTAGAATATTCTATATTTTGAATCTTAAAGCAACTAGCTATTTCGACGCCTCAATATACAAGAGCGCGACGGACTGAGAAAGAATATACTCAGCCCGGTAACCAGGCTAACCCATCTCACGTGAACAGCTCCTAAGTTCAGAGTCGCTTTATTCTATAAACAAACATTAATTATTGTATAATTCAGCTAAATATTCAGTTCAGCGCAATCAAGCTTTTTTTCATTCATTTCTTCTGCGCGGAGAATCAAACAATCAAACTAATACACAAACAAACAAATAAACAAACGAACGAACGAACGAACGAACGAACGAACGAACGAACGAACGAACGAACGAACGAACGAACGAACGAACGAACGAACGAACGAACGAACGAACGAACGAACGAACGAACGAACGAACGAACGAACATAAAACCATAACTTCCTTTGCTGGGGTTATAATAACCACTGGCACTGCGCCGATTAATTTTTGATGATGTTTTTATTTTTGTCTCTTTTGTAGTATATTTTTAAAGCCAAATTTGAATAAGAAGTCATATGGACATGTCTGTGTTGTAAGGATTGATTTAATATCAATATTAATAGTTGTTTACCATTGTTTATGTACAGTGAGTACTGGACCAGGTTTGTTTATAAGGCCATTACCTAAGCGTACTAACAAAGTGTGGTGAGGCAAACAAACATAAAATTTACTATATCAAGGGATTCAGGATTACATAACGTTTTTCTATTGTTGGGGACTCAGAATCAGTGCATGTACTGTAACAGGCGCGTCGTTGATTCTCGTAAATTTCGTAAAAACTAATAAAGTTCCGACTTCTGACTATGAGCATGACCTATGGGTTATGGTGCAGGCTATCATTATAAGTTATATAATTATTTAAATCTCCTAGTTGAGTAATATGGTTAATTAATGAAACTGGCCACTCTATTTTTTTCTTGTTGTACACTTTGTAAATGTTATATTTTTAATTTCGAAATTATGTCGATTCACAAACTTGCCAGACCTACTGTACATATTTGCTTCAGTATATATGTTTAGTGTTCGCTAGTAAGTAAAACTTTGGCATAGACAAACCCTTGATATCTTTTTCGTTCGCCTGGTAATAGGCCAAGCAGTCGCTTGTTGATCTGCTTCTCAGTAAATATATGGCGGAAAGGCAAAATTTTATAGCCTTCCTAGTTTGCATGCACGCAGGCTAATATAACGATTAACGATAGTCCTGCGTGCCTGTAATGCGTCTTATTTTATTTCATTTTATTTTACAAGATTTTCCAGATAACACACACATACAAACAATCAACAAATATAAAGGAAATAAATAGTAAGATATAAATTAAATACAAAGGCAGGGACTGACCACAGAGATAAATCTCCAATAACGGGATCCCAATAAATAAATAAATAAATAAATAAACAAACAGACGGACAAACAAACAAACAAACAAACAAACAACAAACAAACAAACAAACAAACAAACAAACAAACAAACAAACAAACAAACAAACAAACAAACAAACAAACAAACAAACAAACAAACAAACAAACAAACAAACAAACAAACAAACAAACAAACAAACAAACAAACAAACAAACAAACAAACAAACAAACAAACAAACAAACAAACAAAAAATAAATGAATAATTGGATAAAATGTATAAAATAATAATAATGTAATAATATAATATAATATTCTATAATATAATATAATATAATATAATATAATATAATATAATATAATATAATGTAATGTAATGTAATGTAATGTAATGTAATGTAATGTAATGTAATGTAATGTAATGTAATGTAATGTAATGTAATGTAATGTAATGTAATGTATTGTAATGTAATGTAATGTAATATAATAATAATATAAAATAGTTATTTTTATTTCAATATTTAGGCTTTTGAAAAAATTATTTGCGAGAATCGTGTGTGTGACCTCCCCCCGAATTTATCAAGTTCGATGAACACGATACCACGATGGCACTTTGTACATGGAGCGTTACCTTTTGTACTTAACTGCTGTGCGGTTTTGCTGTCGAACCGTGCCCAGCATGGTAACTCAGAACGACTTACAGTAGCTGAAACTAAACTACTATATACCTTGCACTGGATTTTAATGAAAGCTCCTGAAGAGGTCGAGAATTATGCTGGAAAACTTTATCCGTTGAGCACTGTTGAACTTTTTGTACAAGCGGTAGTCCCTTTCGTAAATTGCATTCAGGAGCAAGATCTTACGTTTAGACTAGAAGATGGATTAGAACTTTGGCAAGCTCTTTGGGAGTTTAGAGCGCCGCCTTCGAAGTCGTTCACATCTCCAGTCGTTTTCGGTTGTGATAGAACTGAAGGTGATAAAACCAGCATTGGTCATTCATCGAGAAGCAGCTACGGTCCTGGTGAACTACCAGATGGAACAACGTTTTTTGACCTGGCCGTTTTGAAGTGTCTCATGCTGCCCGATTGGCACGAAGAAGGAAAAGTTTGGGGCTTAAAGTACATTTTGAAGTATTTAGAGAATGAGCATAATGAAGAAGTTTCATCGAAAGGTAGTTCCAGTAACGTGCCATCACTTGGCAATGAGAAATTAACACGAAGTGGCACAAACAACGCCAACTCAACGACTGATGGCGAAGCAGAAGTCGCGATACCTGAAAGGCCTACTAAACTTGGTATATCGAATGTGCCTAATGTCGACAAGTTGAAACGCTTTTATGGCTTCAGTTCACAACAAGAAGATAACCCTGCACCCGTCCAGAGAAGACTTAGTCTTAAGGACGGTCTGAGGCGCATTCGCAACGTCAGTGCTTCATCAAACTCCTCGTTGTTTGACACTTTATCAACGATGGCTAACCTCAAGTTGCTTGAATTAGAAGACAACAGCGTGGATGTTGCGAACGGAGCGAAAGAATTCTTAGACGAATTTGGGTGTTTAAAGAAAAGTGTCTTTCTAGATGTCGTATGCCAGATTGCCAGTCAGAGCTCCAATGTGCGTGTTTGTGACTTGGTGTTGTCAGTGTTAGAACACATTCTGGACAAGAATATTATAAAGAGAAATGTCACTGTATCGCAAAGAGATTCCCCGGAAAGTATACCCTCTGATGCGGAAGCTGGAGTTATTGGCAGCACTGTTAAGGACAGTGCTAAACAGAATGGCGAAGTAAAGTCGTCAGCTAAACTGCCTTTCCACCATTCTTTCCCGAAAGTTGTAATCTGTGTTATTAAAGTTGTGTGCGCGTTGGGCTGTTCGTATGGTTGTGGTAAGGGCATAAGAGGCGTGGCTGGTAAGAACTTAAGAGCCAAGGCTATTACGATGCTGACCAAGTTACACGAAATTGATCAAAGTGCGTTCAAAACTTGTCTAAAGAGTTATTTTGAGGACGAGGATGTGGAATTGGTGACCGACTTTCTTCATGCCTTGCTCGGTTTCTGTACAATGACTCTCGAATCGAAATCTAATCAGAAGAAGATGGGCGACTTGTTCAAGGAGAAACGAGGCGTAGTTGGAGTGATTATAGACTGCGTGTTCGCACCGTACATTTCAAAACTGCTGGAGTTTAATTTGGAAGAAATCTCTAACGTTGTAAGTGTTTTATTTAATTATGTGCATTGATTAATGTATTTGTAATGATGACGATGATCATGACGGTGATGATGACCACAATAAGATGGTGATGGAGATGGTGATGATTCACGTTGATAATCAACCAGTGGGTTACCAATTGAGTTGTGTGGTAAAGGAAGGAAGGAAGGAAGGAAGGAAGGAAGGAAGGAAGGAAGGAAGGAAGGAAGGAAGGAAGGAAGGAAGGAAGGAAGGAAGGAAGGAAGGAAGGAAGGAAGGAAGGAAGGAAGGAAGGAAAGAAAGAAGGAAGGAAGGAAGGAAGGAAGGAAGGAAGGAAGCAAGCAAGCAAGCAAGCAAGCAAGCAAGCAAGCAAGCAAGCAAGCAAGGAAGGAAGGGAAGACGGACGGGCAATCAATCAATCAATCAATCAATCAATCGATCGATCATCATATAAAACAGTGTTCTATTTTTAGTTTGATGCAAAGCCTTACCATAAACAATGTTTAAAAATAAAACACTGTTTTAAACTATGTTTAAATAATATCATGAATATGGAATTGTAGTAGTAATTGGTTTCGTTTGATTTTTTGGCGGTTGCCTATGTTATTTTAACTGTTTATCATCTCTGTTAATAGTTGAAAGGCTTACAGTCATTTCCAACTGACTTTTCACCCTAATCTTCGGAAGTTTGTTCGGAAGTTCGCAAGTTCGTTGGGAAGTTCAAAGTTCGTTTTGAACTACGCAATTGATTGGCTGCTAGGGACCAAGCAACCAATCAAATGCAGAGTTCAAAACGAACTACGAACTTCCGAACGAACTACGAACTTCCGAACGAACTACGAACTTCCGAACGAACTTGCGAAGATTTGGGTGAAAAGTGAGTTGGAAATGACTGTAAGGTGAGGTAATACGGGCAACATTTTTCTCAAGTAAACGTTGCAACGCATAAGCGTTGTTGCACGTATTACCACCCACCTTAAACATTGCCACGCAACAATGATTTTGTTGCAAGTTGAAAAAAATTGTTGAAAAAAGTAACTTGCAACAAAATCATTGTTGCGTGACAATGCATGTTTAAGGTGGGTGGTAATACGTGCAACAACGCTATTCAACTTGCAACGCAACAAGTTGCAACAATTTGTTGCTCGTTTTACTTCACCTTTAGTAAGAACTTTTTTATATGGAGGTGGGTTAACCAGCTGGAAGGGTTTAGCCGGTTTTTAACTAAAGTAATTTGCCTCGTCTGAAGGTTTGTTTTTCGTTGCTTTATGTTTTAGACTCTTTACGGTCAGGTACGACAGCTTGTAAAATACGTTAAAGAGTACGCTGGGGGTACTTTTTTTCGCGTCGTCTTTAGCGGTTTGCTCAAGGCTTCTGGTACACCTCAGAAGAGGTCACAGGGAATAGCTCCTGAGCCAAAGCCTTCGTTGTCTACAACGGAAAGTGAAACAGCAACTCTGCCGAGAACTCCTGCAGCGGAAAAGGTTGTGACTCCAAAGACTCCGCGAAAACACTTCTTTCCCAAGTTTTCAAAAAGTACTAGTTCAGCGGATAGCAGTCCTACAGGAAACTCTGAATTTCCTTTTGAAGCGAGTCCAACAACGCCTCTAGCAAGAAGGAAGGTAAGGCTGGTCACCTTTCTATCAATTGGTTAGTTTCAAGGTATTGTTCACGCATCAGTCATACAGGCTTTATTTGAAGCCAGCAGTGGCGGATGGCGAAAGTTCGCAGTTACCGTCCATCAAAACTTAGCTATTAAACATGCAAACTCGCAATTTCCAAACTTTCAAATTTTCAATCTTCAAACTCGCAAACTTCCGAACTTGCAACTTCCAAGCTTGCAACATGCGAACTTGCAACTTCCAAACTCGCAACTTCCAAGCTTGCCACTTCCAAGCTTGTAACTCCCAAGCCTGCAACTTTCAAGCTTGCAACTTCCAACTTCTGCAAGCTTTGCGACTTTCCAAATTGCAACTTCCAAACTCGCAACTTCCAAACTCGCAACTTCCAAACTTGCAACTTCCAAACTTGCAACTTCCAAGCCCGCCACTTCCAAACTTGCAACTTCCAAACTCGCAACTTCCAAGCTTGCCACTTCCAAGCTTGCAACTCCCAAGCCTGCAACTTTCAAGCTTGCAACTTCCAAGCTTGCCGCATGAAAACTCTCAACTTTCAAACTCTCAACTTCCAAACGTTCAAACTCCCAACATGCAAACTCCCAATTTCCAAACTCATAGCATGCAAACTCGCAACCGGCAATATAGCCGCACTTTTTTCATTGGCCGGGGGCTCGCACAAGACCTAGAATGTGAGTTGGAATCGGGTCTTGCTTTTCCTACATTTTTTACTTATATATACAGTAGATTGGTTTTATATGACGTCAGACTTCAGATGTGAATGAAAAAATCTAACATTAGCACTTCTATATGTCATAGTTGGAAAGAGCGAGTTTAACTTAGTTATTAGCGAAAACGCTTAGCTTAAAAACAGAATGCCTTTAAGAAATAAAAAAATAGAACCTTTGGAAAAATTTGCCCGTCATTTGCAATTAGCTATGTGATATTTACTGTAATATTTTGAAAGTTTTAACAAATTAAACCGCACATTGGTGTTTGTTACTGCTGTCATGTTTGCAAAATTTGATTTGCTCCTGGCCAAACTAATTCCAGAGAAAAAATTCTCTTAACAATTATAAACCTTATGCGTATATCGGAAGTGAGGTTGCTTGGGATACAGGCACGAGATTTTTACATCTTATTTTGCTGTAGCAAAATTTGCGTGAAATTCTAATTTTTCGTTAATTACAGGTTGTGAAACGTCCCGGGAAAAAAGGAAGCGCGGTTGAGGAATCTTTTTCTGTTGAAGAAGATTTCCAGCCAACAAACTCTATAGACCGAAGAAGAAAGAGTCTGATGAAAAAATTTCTCAGGGCTGCAGGTCGCAAGAAAACTGATGAAATTTTTACTAATGATATAAGGAAGACTGGCGTAGGGTTGTTAACTTTATCTCGAGGGAATCAATCAGGCGTCGAATACACATCAATACCTGTCAATGTCAAGGAAATAAGAGATGGCATGATGATGTTTTCAATGTTACTAGAATCAAGCTTACCAGGAAGTGTACCTGATCCTCATATTGTTGCTGGTATTCTAGAACTGGTAAGCTGCTTAAAAGTGAAAGATTAGACCAGTACAAGAGTGTGGGTAGGTAGTGGGTACCGTGGTTGGTTGGTGGGAGGGAGTGTCCCTGTTTTTGGTAAACTGGTCTGTAAAACCAGTAATATTGAGAGTTTGCAGTCAAAACTATAACTTGTCCGTAAATTGACCGGTTAAATTTAGTTGATCGATAAAATAGAGCTATAAGTAGCTATACACACACCAGCCAGCCACTCACCCACTCAGAACTGTTCAGGGTACGCTATAAGACACATTCTCGTCTTCGGATCGAGTCTTTGCTTTGCTGCCGCATGAAAAAGCCTTGGCGCGGAGTCCAGACTAGAACTGCTCAATGTTGGTCATTATTATACTTTTTAAGCAGTTTGGTGAAATGGGAATGTTGCTTGGTTGTTTTGAATTTTCAAAGATTTTTATGCCACTTCGAGCGATATCTCGTGTTTTAAATATGCAATAAATAATGATTGTTATGTCCATATAGAATTATTTTACAGACTAAAAATAGTAACATAAACATGGCTTGGATTCTTTCGATTAGTGCTATAAATAATGCCGGGTGTTTTTACCATGTTAATTACAATGTTCTATCATTTCGTACCTTTAATAGAAAGCACCTGCAATTGCGAGAGGCGCAATATTGCTGGAGTGCGCTCATTTTGTCCAGCGGTGTAACAAAGGACTGTGGCCTTCTTGGTTGCTAAGCAGTCATCCATCAACGCGGCGTGGGAAAGGTGGCTTTGGGGCTCTTGTCAGGAACGCTATTGCTGTAAGCCGACGGAATGTGCGAATCAAACACGAGGCTGGTTTAATGTTCTATAAATGGGCTGTGGCAATTGGTGAAAAACTTGAACAGATTGAATCTAGAATGACGTCCACATCAGAGAGCAAAGAGTTCGTGGACCCCAGTAAGCACGTTGAAGAAAATTTTCTGGACGAAGGTAAACCTGTTCAATTTCTTTTCTTCATTAATATATTGACAGTTGGAGAAATAGTTGGAAAATTCTGCAAAATCTATTAAATGCAACAAACACAGAAACGCTGACTTATATTTGAATAACGACCCCTGCATGCACAACTTAGTGTTTTTTCTCTACCACTTAATAATCCGAATTGTTCAGTTATTATTCATCCGTACATTCCCAGCTAAGATGAAAATTAAGTAAAATTTCTTGAACGTGTTTTATATAAACTTTCACTCAAAAGAACATTTTTTCGTTGTTAATATTAAAAAAATAATATTGAAAGACGTTTTTGGACGTGATTTGGATGCGTTTTTGTGGGTGTTTTTCAGGATTTTTCTCACGTATTGGGCTACTATTGCAGATGTTTTTGCGAATTTGCCCCCCCACCCCCCCCCCCACCCCCCACCTTCGTAGTTAATCGTGTTTTCATTTTACGTGTGAGGTTGTAATAAGCCATTGTAATGTCCGACCATGAACATTTATTGACTAAAAAAATGGTCATATTTTTGATGTAGGAACGCTAGATGAAGACACAAGAAAATGTCCTCATGCCTTGAAAATGGTTGCATGTCAGCTACTCTTAGAGATTACTGCATTTTTACGAGAAAGTCACAGTTCTTTAGCGAGAAAGGCAGATAACCAGAGGCAAAGAAATAAAAGTATAGCCTTCTCAAGAGGAAACCGTAGATCGACGCAAAAGATAACTGCGTTTGGCGGAGGATTAGGCGAACACCGAGATGCTGTGACTAGTGGTCCAGCGGAAAGACTTCGTCATGTTAGCTATACCATGGTGTCACCTGTCGTGACTTTATCTGTACCAGAAGTGCAAGTTAAACAAGATGAAGGCGAGAAGCTAGATCAAAAAGTAACCGCTCCTGTTATTAAAGTTGACGGCAATCCCGGAAATGGAAATGAAGAGCCAGGAAAACAAGCGACAAGTCGAAAACGATTCAGCGCACTGTTTTCGAATTCTGAAAAAAAGAGAAAGCTGTTGAAGCCCGCGAATACTGAAAGGAAGGGAAGTATATCTGCCGCCAGGTTATACAAGAAATTGCCAAGAGGTAAAGTGTTACGTTTAATATATTTACGGAATTGTTGCTTGTACATAAACTGTATATAAGACATTTCGTTCTTTTTGTTTTCACGACAAAATATGGCCGTTTGATTAATTTCTAATTTTCACCCAAAACAACCTCGTACCCAGGGCCATTTGTAGGGAACTGGGCTAAGATGTTGAATAAATACAAGATGGCGGGAACAAATGGCCCTGGTGGAGGCTAGCTCAAAATGCGCATTATATTGCGCATTTTTTTTAACTAGAAGTCAGTCATTTACACAATAATTCTACCTAATTACACCTAATTATTGCATGGTTTAAAATATAATTTCCCGCGTCGTGGGCCAAGGCCAAAATACATTTTTAAAAAAAAGCCAAAATCAAAGCATCTAATTTATGCAATGAGCTTTTGACCAATCAGAAGCTGAGATCCTTTATCCTTTATATTATATTTAGTCCTTTATCCTTTATCCTAAAGCCGGTTTTCCACAAGGCGATTTTTTTCGCACGAAGCGGCTTTCTTTTGTTCGAATTCAATAGATTTCTGATTAGCTCAGAGCTCATGAAACAAAAGAAAAAGTCGCTTCGCGCGAAAAAAGTCGCCTAGTAGAAAATCGGCTTAACACCGAGAGTTAGGCGATTTGAAGCTAGTGGTATACAAGACTTTGACATTTGGATTAACATCAGTTCTCTTTTTTTGTATGTTCTTAGGAGCGTTTGGAAGAACAATTGCCACTCTGTTTATGTTTCCATGCTTGGCATTTGTTCTTCCAAGCTATTCGATGTACGTAGCACTTCTATAGCCATTGAATTCCATCTTGATAAGAAGAATGCTTAAGCCTGCGAGCGATTGTGACGCGGGCTAGCCAACTCTTCTTGCAGGGCAACATTTCAGTCATTTTACGAACCATTCCTTACACGCTCTGCTTGTGCAGAACACTGACTTATATACAACTGGACTGCGGGTTCTGTCCAAAAGTCGACAAACGAAACGAAGATGGCAGGAATATGGGTCCTAGTTTTGTGGTAGTAGCCGCTGATCTTATTCTGCCCAGTATTTTCTATTTAACTGTGGGCTCAGTTACGCCCACAGTCCGTTTAATGCATGCAGTCCTATTAAATCTATTTAGAAAAAGGTCAGCCGTTGTTATTATGATGGAAAGGACTCATAAATCACGATTCTGGATTGGACACTTTTTGTTAATGATTGATATAGGGGAGCTGCAGTGCAGTTTAATATAGGTCAGAGGTGCACGATCGGTGTATAAGAAACCAATATTTTAAATCAAGATTTTAATTAATGTCTTTTTAGCACATACTGTCGTCGGCAGAGTGACCAGCGATGGCTCAGACAACAGTGATATTGAAGAAGACGAGGTTACCAAGTTTCCTTGGCTTAAGGCTGTTGCTATGGTCAGCGGATCAACGAACTTTCTTTGCGAACACCGTGACGTATGCCCACCCGGATGTATTCGACGACAAACTCAAAGCTGTTCTAAATTTATGTCGGCGTTGAAGGCTGTCTATTCCAGTCCCGTGACCCAGGTCGTTCAAAACAAAAGCAAGAAGTCTGAAGGGGATAAGGGAAGGCAATGTAAACTTAGCACGAAGGAATTAACGATTAAAGAGAAAGAGAAACGAGACAAGATTATGATCACGTATATTGGTGAAAAGGTGAGAAAATGCACTGGTGTAAGAAGAATTTTTAAGAGTGATGAGAGTGGTGGACCATGGTCGGGTGACTTGGATAGCAGCTAATTTGACATGCGACAGTTTTGAAGCCCTAGCTTTACACACGGCAGAACATCGTAATTGCTTTAGTCTCTTGCGCAAGCAATTGGGGACTCCCCAAACAAACACCGCTGCCAAACGTTTTGCGCATGCGCGACGTCCGAGTCCGTCCTCAAAAAAAGAGAGGGAAACACTGAAATATTTGGACTGGTCCGAGAGTCCAACACAAAAGTTAAAATTATGAGCATACTACCAAAAAGATAAGGTAGGTAATTTGTGCATGGCTTCCTTGTCAATATTGTGACATATTCTGAATTTACCCCTTCGTAATTTTCTTTACCATTTTTTTAAAACACAAATGAATAGTCGAGTCTTACTTAGTCTTCACTGTCTGGTTGTTGTCGCCACGGCTAGTTCCCACTTCTCTTGCAATGTTTACTAACGAATTCACGCGTGCGCAAACGTTTGGCAGCGGTGTTGCCCAAACATAGGAACTAAAAAAACACGGACCCGGGTACAGGGCCAATCAGAAGCCTTCTTAGCATAGGTAGGTGATGGCCCCAGGAACGTGGCCCGTGAAATTGAGAGTCCCCTAGTTGCCTTCGGAGGAGGCTATAAATGCTTGGTGATTACGCTCTATTGTCCATATTGTCCATTGAAATCTATTTCAGAGGTCAAGAATGAGCAAGTATACAAGGCAAAAACGACACCAACATCGGAGGAATTGGTTGGCTTGTTTGGGTTCAAACAACACCCAATAATTACGCCGTTCTGCTCTGTATAAAGGGTTTAACGGGAGTCCCCTCTGCCATCAGTGCATGCAGCCTAGGTATAGCGATGGGTTAATATTTAACTTGAATTCTTTTAATTAAGATTGGCGCTATATAACGAACTTTTTTCATTTTATTTTTTACAATTGTACCACGTGGTAATACAACAATTTGTATTTTTAGGTTAGAAATTTGTTTAAGTGCCCGATGTCCGTGCTTATCAAAGGCGCTCTTGTTCTGGAACCATCACTGATGCTGGACATAATTCCTTTGGCTTGGGAACTTTTACTCAGTCCACTGGAGGAATTAGTTTCTACCGCTGGTATGTATTCGGCATTGTCTTCTTTGATATTGTTGTTTAACTGCTAGATATTCGTTGAAGTTAGAGGTAGGTGCCGTAGGTAGTAAAGGCTAGTAAGCAAGCTAGCCATAGCAATCTAGCTAAGCGGTGAGCAAGCAATTGAGCAATCCTGGGGTAGCAAAGGCTAGTAAGTAAGCAAGCTAGCCATAGCAATCTAGCTAAGCAATGAGCAAAGAACTGAGCAATCCTGGGTTTTGGATAAGATTGGAAGCAGTAAGAGGTCACCATGACAACTCTGCCAAGGCAGACCTCCTGGCACCTGTCACACTGAAACTCAGTGGAATAATAAGTATATAGCACATGTCTGTATAAATGATTACTCACCTGAAAAAGGGGGAGGGTTGGGTACGGGTGAAGCAAGCAAGCAATCCACAGCTGCAAAGCTATATAGCAACAATAACGTTTAAGCAATGCTAGCAAATCAGCAAGCAAGAGCGACCAACGAGCAGCAATGTGCCAATGCTGTAGCGACGTGCTCGCAAGTGTGGGTGACACTCGTGCGCGCCCTTCGACTTCTTAAAAACTTGGGACTCCCCAAGAACTATGAAGGAGAAGACCGCTGGTTAACTACATCTGCAGTTAACTTTGCCTGAATAAATTTAGCCACATTTAACTTATTTTCTTTACCGAGCGGAAACACGTATTTGTAGTTCAGAGCACAAATAGCTGTTTGTCTCAATGCCACTGGATATCGTTTTGTTTCAGTAGAGTACAGTGCGGTGTGGTGCTGTGCCGTGCGGTATAATGAGGTACAGTCCAGTCCAATGTAGTGCGGTGCGGTGCGGTGCGGTGCGGTGCGGTGCGGTGCGGTGCGGTGCGGTGCGGTACGGTGCGGTGCGATGCCATGCGACGCCGTACAGTGCGGTGCGGTGCGGTGCGGTGCGGTGCGGTGCGGTGCGGTGCGGTGCGGTGCGGTGCAGTGCAGTTATAGTGTAGTTCAGTATAATGTAGTGTAGTGTGGTGCGGTGCAGTTTAGTGCAGTACCGTATGGTATGGCGCGGCGTGGCAGTGACGGCACGGCACGGCACAGTACAGTACAGTACAGTACAGTACAGTACAGTACAGTACAGTACAGTACAGTACAGTACAGTACAGTACAGTACAGTACAGTACAGTACAGTACAGTACAGTACAGTACAATTATTTAGCGATATATATTTTATATATTCGGGTTGGGTATTTAACATACACTTAATTCATGGACACTAATCTACCAATTTTGAATTTATCTATATCCAGACTTACTATACATGATATATAGACTCATTTTCAAGAATAGTATATAAAACATTAAATTTTCTCATGTTTTGTTGATTTTTGAGTTTAACCTCTTACTTTTTCGAATCTTTAACAGCTGCAGTATTTCTCATTGCAAGTTTACATTTGAAAGATGTCGTTGAAAAGATGCTCCACAAGGAACTCACTTGTAACAGTTGTGAACATCAGGTCAAGTCTTTGATGAGGTAAATTTCTGTCCTTAGTTTTCACCTCGTATTAGAGTAGGATTACAAGGTTTCTTCCTCTGAAAAATCTAAATTAGTGCTAACTTTAGAGAGCTTAGAATACAGCCGTCATATGTAGCGTTGTGAACTCCCTTGGGAACTCAGAAAATTTTAGTAGCTTGAGGAACATTTTTACACCCCATTCTCATATCCGAGCTAGAATAAATAGAGGATATTACACGGTGGTTCGAAGATATGGATTTTATCTTCGAGTGGTGAAAACAATATTTTACGAATGAGCGTAGCGAATGAGTAAAATATCGTTTTTACCACGAGAAAATAAAATTCATATCTTCAAGCCAGCGTGTAATTTTCTTTTTATTATATAGATTCAATGCAAAAAGAGGTAAAATTCTTAATGACGTCATCGATATCTTCACTAGTGAGGATATGGAAAATACGACACCGCATATTCTCTAATAAAACACTCGCATCTATATAATAACAAGATCCATTTATACTCATGCTTGCACGTTGCAGTATATAATGTCAAAAAGTGAGAGTGCTGCGTGGGCAGTGTTTTGGATAGAGCAAAGTGAAAAAGCGGTAAACCTTCGATTATTTTAGCGACGAAATACTGACGTTTCGAGCCGAGTCCCTCACCAGAGTAAACTGTGATGAATTGAAATATATAAGTATAGGTAATAGCATGGTTTCGAGTGTAATTTGGAAAAAACAGGCACGAGTGAGTTTTTCAAAGACTATCAAAATTGCACGAGTCCGAAGGACGAGTGCTATTTGAGGTCTTTGAAAAACTCACGAGTGCGTGTTTTCTTCAAATTGCACGAGAAATCATGCTATTACTTATTAATAATATACATGAAAAAATTTCTCCTAAAGCGAATCTTTGTAATCAAAATGCTTTGTTCAAATAACATACATGAAAAAAAAAATTAACAGGAAGAGCTTTTTTTCTAGTAAAAAATGATTTTTGTGCAAATTTAAAAAATTACAAAATTTGCACTGTATTTCATTTTTCTGCACGGAATTACACTAAAATTGCACTCCTCTCTGCCAATCAGAATTGAGAAATTTTTTCATGTATATTATTACAGGGTTTATACATGTATGCCAATGTGCGACCTACATTGAAAGCCCTCATGCATGTTTTGGGAGATTGATTAATGCGCGACGAATTTTAGCGTTATGTATCTCAAATTTCCAGTCAAAAAGGACGAATAATTGCTGATCGTGAAAATATAAATTTGATGAGTATTCATTTCAACTTTTCCTCTTTTTAACGAGCTAACGAATACATACACACTCTAGATAAATTCAAAAAATATATTTACCGTTTAACTAAAAAAATTCCTGCATACCATGTTTTCAATCTTGAATAGTAATCGCACAAAATCGTTTGCGCTTGTTTTATACTTTTTAGTGGTTATTTAGATACACGGCATTCTTTTCAGATCTGCGTTGGCTAAAACGACAAAGAGACCAAAAATCATTTTAACGAGAAAAGATTGAAAAATCATATGGCGACTGACTAACGCAGAATAGTCCGTAAGAAAACTAATCCTGTGACAAAATTTGAAAAAATTCTAGTAAAACCCGAGATTTAAAAAATCAGTTTTATGCGCCAATTCCGTGGAAAAGCCGTGGGTGGAGAACTCGTTATGGACGAGGGAAGTTTAAAATAAATTCTCATTAAATTTAAATTTTCATAATCAGCATCCATTTGGCTTTCTCGAATGAAAATCTGAGATAGATAGCCCTAAAATTTGATCTGCAATGGCCAATTTCCCAAAACAATGAGAAAAAAAAAAAAAAAAAAAAAATATATATATATATATATATATATATATATATATAGATCGACTTTGTTTCTTTCCAATCGAATTACTGTTACGTATTGTTGTGCGTATGCGCTAGAGGATGCCATACCATTAGAATGCTCTTGTACATTTCCCTAAACAATCCAGAAGTTTTTGAGGTTCCTATGGTTACATGATTTTACAGTTACATGATTTTGTCTTAGTTACAATTTTGAAATAAATTTGAATATACAGAAGACGTTTCACTTGCATTCTCATGCAGTGTGAAAAATAGAGAGCGAAGTCTGCTGCATTGGATTAAATTTATTGTGTTTGCTGGGAGTTTTTTTTAATCTTTTTTTAACTTATACAGTAGTTGATTGGTAGAGTAATACTAATGTCTAAGAAATTCGTGATTAACTTTATTAGATTTTTAAATTTGTATTTTCGATAGTTTTAATTCATTGCTTATAATCGTATATCATTATAGATATGGTGTCCTTTGGCGGAGCAGATATTACGTTTGGCCTTGCATGGAAGCTGGTGCGAAATTTATACTGAGAGTACGTTTATACAGTACTGTAATACATTTAACAATTAGATTATGAGCTCGAAATTTCTATGAGTGAATAGTTGACGAGAGCGGAGCTCGACTCAACTATCATCTCATAGAAATTGAGAGCGAATAATCTAATTGTTTTAGTAGAAACTAACTTGTGTACCTTAGTTCTTCCAAATTATTTCAAAAAACGAAGCATAACCATTGTTTCTGTGTGAAAACCGAGGCAAAACAAATCTTTCACTCCTCGTCGCCCTGCATGACCGCGCGAGTACTGGTACTCAATTTGCTACTCGCTATCTATTGACAAATAATTCGACGAATAGATATCGAGTAGAGTAGCCAATCAGATTTCAGCATTTGCAATAGTACACTAGTAAGTTTCTACTAATTCTATATAGCTATAGTGTCGTATTACTTATATATAGCCGTACGGTGTATATATTACTATAGCTAGTGTTGTATTACGTATTTATTATGTGGCTGGGTTAGATTTCCAGTTCGTACGCAAAACGACGCACGCTGATTGGTTCCTGAGAGGTCGGGATTTTACGATATTGACCGACAGGTCAATACGATTTTTTCTCGATTCTGTATAAGTTTTGGCGAGAAAATGTCTGAGTTGATTTGAATACAAATAAAAGAGAACTAGGTATCTTTATTCAAATATATTCTGAACAATAAAATGTGTTGGAACATTACTGCTGGTTTTCTTTAAAGCTGTTCATCTAAAACACGACAAATAAAAGCCGAACTGGTGTAAACAAGAAGGCCAAGAACTGGTGTAAACAACATACTCCGAAGACGAAAACAACGCTCAAAACAAAATAAAATGAACCAATAGCCATGTAATAAATTCCTTATTAACCTCGTTTGCTTGGTCTGTACGGGAAAGTATTTGCCTTACCACACAAACCTCGCTCTTTCGTCGCTCGGTCTGTACGAAAACCTCAGGCAATTTAGGCAAATACTTTCCCGTACAGACCTCGCACTCAGTTAATAAGTCTTTAATACTGACCGTACAGAAGTATCTTTATAAGCTCTAGTTTAATTACGTTTTTACTTTTTAGAAAGGCGTTTTTTTCAGCGTCGGGATTTTTTCTTTGTTACAAAAAATGTTAACTGTTTTGTTAAAGCAGAGTATCTTTTTAGTTGATTTTGTATCGGGTTAAGAAAAAGGTGGACTTAGAGTAGGTTATTTTAGTTGGTTAAAGTGTCCACGAAGTGGAAAAACCTGTTGGCATGTTTGTTTTAATGAACAGATGAA
The DNA here is from genome assembly GCA_964035015.1 of Corallium rubrum. NCBI lineage: Eukaryota > Metazoa > Cnidaria > Anthozoa > Scleralcyonacea > Coralliidae > Corallium > Corallium rubrum. The sequence goes on along the minus strand of OZ035997.1, from coordinate 6,523,530 downwards.
CGTGACAGGAGCATTCATTTAAAATTTCAATAAACACTTATTTACTTGCGCCCAGAGAAATAGTGTGGTTTGTGGCCCGGGGCAACAACGAGCAGTCGAGGGGCCACAAAACACACTGTTTTCCCGAGGTACCAGTAAATAAGTGTTTTGTTATATATCAAGTGTCAAATGACAACAAAAATGTTGAGTAAAATCTTCAGACATTGTGTTTAATGAAAGAAAGTTGGAGAAAACAAAGACAAACTAAACCTGACCATCTACTTCCGGTTTTGATATTTTTCCCTAGGGAAAAATAAATGTATAATGATACCCGCCACCATGGGTTACGCGGGAAACATCACGATTTTCGGAACGCCACGCGAGGACCGCTCGCCCAATCAGAGAGCTAGAAAAATGGACTTTGACACTTGATATATAACAAGAGAATTTGGTGTATAGTTCTCGAGTTATGAACTCTCAAAGTTTGACTAGTTCGTACTTGGAGAAATTTAGGCTTCTTGGTAACAATGCTGTCTGACGTACGCAGATGGATCATTGATGCTAAAATCCATTGTTCTTATGCATCTGCGTACGTCATTGTTAACGAGAGCCCGAATTTTTCAAGAAATGACATGGCAAACTTTGAGAGTCAATAGCTCCACAGTCAATCGAGATATGGTCTGGAAACTCGGCAAACTTCAAAGGGTCTATAATGAGCTGGGATTTTATGTTGAACCGTACCTTACACCGTGCACATCCTTTGTATTAGGTTTATTAATATTTAAATAGCACGGTTCAGTGATTAAACTGAAACGTTGCTATTGGACAATTCGTTCATTATACTAAAATACAATGTGTTCAGTGACCGTGCACCGTGCACAAAAATGCATAAAGGCGAACAAAAAGATAGACCAAAGACTTTAGCTGAGTTTCCAGACCATATCTCGATTGACTATGATAGCTCGTATACGTCGGTTTCTTATGACATTTTTGGTGAATGCTCCTGCCATGCTTTCATTAAAAGGATAAGGATATAGGTAAAAGACTAGGTTTCGCTTACACCATACCAGATAGCTTTTATGTTGGCACATAAACCAGACCAGAAAAAAAGTCCAGAAATGTAACTTTTTAAGCTACGTTCAAAAAAATTTTAAGCCAGAGTAGCGTTAAACTATGTCTGATTTTATATGTTCAAATAGTTGTATAAGTTATATATACACTGTAGGTTTTATACGATTTTATATTTTTAAAATAGTGTATGTTGAGTGTAAGAAAACGTATTTAAATTGAATAAAATATTATATAACATCTGTTTTTGTTACTTTATTTCAAGATTCCTCTTCCAAAGTTAGACTTTACACTCCCATCGCCTCCAGTTGGAGCATGTGCTCCACCCGTTCCCGATTGTCCCTGGGATCCCAAGGCATCCATGGATATAACAAAAAACGAATTAGAGTTAACGGAAGAAGACAAGAAGAAGGACGAAGCAGAAGCTTTAAAACTTAAGGAAGAGAAAACGAAACAAAGAACTGAATATAACTTTACTAACACATCCGTTTCCCTTGAGGCTTCAACTCCAGTTGAGCCAGAAGAAGGTAAATAAATACTTAGTGTACCGCCTTTTCAATTTGCTCTATCTAAAACACTGCATACGTGGCACTCTACATATTTAGATACTTCAGTCCAGCAAGCATTATCCCAAGCTTGAGTTGGCTCGGGCAAAGGACATTAGTAGCCTTTAGCCAGATCTTCCAAGGACTCTCAGTGTCAGTATCGTTAAAATTAGGAAGCTTAAGCAAGCTAGGACCACGACAGCAATCTAAACTTAAGTTGAATGTCTAGCAGAAACCACGAATCCTTTTACGTGGTATTGAATGCGCAAAGTATGTTTTTCGACATCAAAAAGCTTTAGAGTTCTAAAAGAACGATCGGAAATGGCGGCTGTCGAGGCTCGCGAAATAAGGGCTGACCCGTATTAGCTACGCATGCGTAGAACGAATATCCTGCGTGTGAACGTCATCGATACACGGCCGACAACTCACTTGAGCCAGCACGCACGTGGACTGCGAACTGCCCTATGAAAGTGGCCGATTTTCTATGCGATTTCCGATCGTGTAGGGTGGTACGCGGTAAAAATAATTGGGCACTGGTGACTAGCTTTGAAGCAAACTTATCATTATATAATTTCCATATTTTGCGAAACAAAATGGTTTCAAATGGTTTCGTTTTAAACGGAAAGAAGCAGAACAACGAATAAAAGAAGGATACAAACAGCCCGGTGAGGGTGCTAATCTCGACACGCGTGGAGTCCATTTTACACGCGTGTAGAAAAGCAGACAATGCCAATATCTGTGATCTGAATATTTATTTGTATATATGTGTGGACGGACCTGCGCGGTAAAGATTGTGGGGCACGGGGGACAATATAGTTCTTGACAAAAAGATTTGAACTAACAACATAATTTATTCTTGACAAAAAGACTTGAGAAAGGAGCTTTTGGGAAACGTATATATCACTTTTGAAAGAACAGAAACAAATCAACGTCTACATATAAAAGTAGAACAACATCCTTAGTAGAAGAAAACCCGTCACACCGAAACTCAAGAGGAGAAAAACAACGAAGAAAAAGGTTGAAAAGGTTAAGCTTACTGTAAAAATATAGAGCTGCCGCTTTCAGTATTAAATCACGAACATTTAGTAGCAATGCTGCTCGAGTTTCCCTGTCACTGTTACAATAATTTTGTTTTTCATTTCGTGTGTCCTTAAAGAATTTTAAACGTATCCGTTATGTTTTCGCTTGCCCGTTGTTGGCTGCCGTCTTATCTCCTTTTAAATTTTTCCCTTTGATAAATCACTTGTAAAACTTAGCGTAGCTTGTTTATAATTTGGCATAAAAATTGGTGAAGGAGCAATTCTTCGTGTGTTAAACATATAAATGCTGCCGAGGGCTGCATGTTGAAATATTACAGATATAAAAGACTGCATGAAAACAATTTTTTCACGTGAAAACAGTTTTAACACGACGAAATTTCATCACAATTTTTTTTCTGAATATTGTCTTTGTTATTTTCTGAAAATTTTCTTTGTTATTTATTGTCTTTTTCTTTAAAAGTTAGAGTTGAACAAGTTTTTTTATTTCGAATATTATACTTTAATTAAAAGTTTAAAACTATATTTTGAATTGTTCCAACGGCTATTTCCAGGCTCCCATTGAAAAAGAGCGCGAAGGTGCTTTTCTAATCAGAGGGTTATCCGAAGGATATAAATTTTACAAAAATTCGTGTGAAGGAGGGCGAGGGGTTGTTGTGTTACTTCTAGTTAAGATATGACTATGTTTAAATTGATTTTGATGAATGTAAAATTTTATTGTAAAATAAATTGTAAAATAAAGATTTTACCTAACTGAGTAGATATGGAGTTGCTTATATGTTGATACAGAATGACCTGAAATACAAATTTACCTACATTTTTCAAAGCAATATTGATGCAAAGTTGAACTCCGCCAAAATTGTTATTTTAGTATCTATATAAGCACAATACTCTTACTGCATACTTAGGTACAGCCGTATAACGGGAATTATAGATGTATACCAAAAAATAATTTTATTCATTATAAACTCTTAATTTTTTAAAGACGTTGATATCATCAGTCAACCAATAACAACGGACTTTTGGCCGCCTGCGATGTCTTCCGCTATTCCTCGTATAATTGGACTCCTTGACGACTCGTCAGTCACTACATCCCAAACTGCAGGTGTGGAAGATTTCTATCTTTTGTGACTTCACCTGATATTTGAACTTCTATGCAGTTTCTAGCTCAATTTTTGTTTTTAAAGACATATGTCGTTGCGAAGCAACGCGCTAAACCGAAGGTGACATGTCTTTACAAACAAATTCACGTCATTTTTGTCGCGCGAAACGGATATGTCTTTACACACATTTATACGTTATGTTTGTTACATGGGAAGATAACTTGCGTTTACATACGCATTTACTTCTCATTTTTGTCGCGAGCAAATGTGACATGATATAGTAAGGTTTGATATACTGCCGAAACAGAGAACGTATAGGAGTCTAACATTTCGAGCGAAGGCCCTTCGTCAGAGAGAAATGATATGTTTTTACACGCACAAATACGTCATTGTCGTTGCGCGCGACTTTGCGTGACATGTCATTGAAAACATAAATTGAGCTTATAACCCCGTACATAGCTACCTGGAGATGTGGGATTGACACTGGTTGAATGAAACACCTTTCAGGAGTTTAAATTTATCTCATTTTGTTTCTATTTTCTACAGTATCAGAGATGGCAACGCGCACGTTGTGGGAGTGCTTAGTCGATGACCCGACATTGTTTTTCCGAACATTCTTTGAACAAATTACAAAGCCTAACAAACAGGTAAATACTTTATCGAGCACAATAAAAATCAGGAATAAATTTATTGACAGAAAGATAAAACGCTGAAGAAAAACGCGTAACTGCTACGGCTAGTAAATAAAGTGGAGTATGCATGGTGAAATAATAAAATGAAAATGGAGTATATAGTTATGGCTGTATCTTGGGTTGTTTTTTATACTTATTGTATAGGTAGTAGTTAGCATTTTTTTCATTAATATTCTTAGAAAGAATTGGTCTTCCTTTTAAACAAGATGCTTGTTCATTTTCCAACACTTCCTCCAAATGCTGGGACTATCTTATTTAATCATTTGGTAAGTGTATATATGCATGTAAGTATAGTCCCTTAAATTGTCTGGAAACGCGGTGAACGTCAAAGCGGCTAACAATGAGCTGTTGAGGGAGGCCTGAACCGTGCACAAATCTTTTGTTATACGTCATTAATATTTATAAAGCAATACTGCCATTGGACGATTGCTTCATTATATCAAGAATACAATGTGTTCAGCAAGCGTGATGGTGCACAAACGTGAACAAAAACATAAAACAAGGACTTTAGGTTTCCAGACAAATTATTTTTAGGGTCTATGATGTAAACGTATGATGTAAAGGTGCATTCTTTTCTCTTCTTAATATTCTTCCTCTTTTATCATAATCTGTCACTTTCACCCTTCTTACCTTCTCAAACCCTTCCTCATCTATTATACTTTTTTACTGATATATGAATTTATTTACGATATCATTAATAATTCTTGAAGAAAAATCTGAAGAAATACAGAATACTAATAAGGTTATTAGTATTCTGTATCAAACGATATAATATGCTAATTAACACAATTAGCTCAATTCTTTCTGTCTCAACTCTCAAGCACTGTCTGAAATCGAGATTTTGTAAATTAAGCTGAACAACTATTACTTAATATATTAACATTATAGGCTCATTCCAAATAAAACGTATCATGTTTTTTTTCTCTTTTCGTAGGTCGGTATGGTCTTGTTTTATTCTAGACGAAGTCAGCCGTGCTCCGAAGATGCAATAGCTTTGATTCTTTCGGGTTTAATGTGGAAGGTAATCCTTGTATAAATGGTGATTGAAGCACTTGAGTTTTAGAATATTTTGAAGATCCTAATACTATACATGTAAATTGGTGCATGATTGTGCATGCATTCCATCTTGTATTGCCCGATAGATTTTCCTATATTTTTTTTCTTATTTTTTTATATAAAATTCTACTTTCAGGGCGGCATGCTATTTTAGAACGAACATGCAGTTACATTCGGTTTTCGCACGATATTGGAAAATACTAAGGTCTAGGTTTAATTGTATGTGCTTGTTATAATTAATGAAGTTACTCAGGTAATTTCAAAGAACTAGTCAATTGTATATGATGAACTTTAAACATTAACATAATATGGAAATCATGAAAGTGGACAGAGAGTACTTTACTGACTATCGTGTTTTTGTAGTAAATAATCTACTGCTTATACACACTGCAGTATTGTGTCATTTGTTTTAATCTAGATTGTCCCAAGTGTTCCAAAATTGTATCTTAAGGACTTGAAGTATTCTGCTAGGAAAGAACACTGCGAGGTACTTCTTGACTTGTATACCATTGTATAATATTGTATAAATATTTTTCATTGATCTACGATTATTTTTGGCCACACTTTTATTCACATATGTATACATTATTCGCATATAACATATTAGCAATTTACAATGTGATTGTTTGCTACAGTCAATCAGAAAACCCATTTATATTATAGGTAGGTCTTTACCGAACTCCGCCAAGCATAACAATAGTGTCGTTTATGTATTCAAGCTTGCTAATTAAATTTCTTGTTGACTAGCTACTGGAGGTAGTTTCTTTTGTAGCTGTCGTACGATGGCGTAGGAGGGTAGTTAACCCTTTAATTTGCTGCATGACTTCCCGAGACGTCGTTCCAATGACGAGTAAAATCCTCTGGCGTTTGGACATAGTAAAAGCGTGATGCGCGGTCTCCGAGCGTTCTCTGAACAGCGCATTGATTTGTTAAAATAATTCCTGCGAAAATATTGAAATAAAAGTCGAGTTTCAGTGTAGCTTAATCTTCTATTAACCGTGGCTTAATTGAGTATCTGTTTATTCACTGCCTGCTAAGTAAACATGCGTTCCTTTTGCTTAATTCCCACCTAATTTTTTCTTTCGCTTCTCAGCTCAGACTAAAACACTTACTCGACTTTCAGCATTTGTTATAGAATAAGTTCAGAGGAACTTTTTAGGATGTTGACAACATACGTACTGATTGTTTTTTTACTTTGTCTATTTTGTTTAGAGAACACTGATGGTTACCGCCAACACCCCTGGAACGAAGGTAAGCCTGGCCTGGATAAGTTGCCATCTAGGGATAATTACTTGTTATCAGGGGAAGTGGAGAACAATTTGTTATCTAGAAAATAACTTCTTTATATGTGGCTAAATGTAATTTAGGCAAGGTAAAAAAGGTGACAATGCTATGCTAGTCAGGGGTCACTCATGATAATATGTGGGGATTATCTCAGCGCTCATCAAAGTCTTGTCAGCGTGGTCTGAGCTTGACTTGCGCTCATCAAAGTCTTGTCAGCGTGGTCTGAGCTTGACTTGCGCGCGCCAAAGTCCCTTTTTAGCGTGGTCTGAGCTTGATTGGTTTTGCGCGCGCTATCTATTATTGGATATTTTGTCAGTGGTCACTCATTTATAATATGTAGGGATTATCTCAGCGCTCATCAAAGTCTTATCGGCATGGTCCGCCTTTTACCCAGCAATACAATACAATACCATACAATACCATACAATACAATACAATACAATACAATACAATATAATACAATACAATACAATACAATACAATACAATACAATACAATACAATACAATACAATACAATACAATACAATACAATACAATACAATACAATACAATACAATACAATGCAATGCAATGCAATGCAATGCAATGCAGTGCAGTGCAGTGCAGTGCAGTGCAGTGCAGTGCAGTGCAGTGCAGTGCAATGCAGTGCAATGCAATGCAGTATAATCTATATTTAAAGAGGGTTTAAACTATTGTATATAGCCAATATACCTGTTGAGTGACATATTTTTATTAAAAATTATGTTACGTGCAGATGGTACTTTAGTTTCAGCTAACGAGGACACGAGGGGGGAAAATGTTTGTTTTTTTGGTTTGTAGAAAATTGTGATTGCGTGTCCGACGCTGAATATAAAAACTGAAAATGAAAAAATTACAGTCCGAGAAGTAAGTCCTTCCTTCTTTCCCTTCCTTCCTTCCTTCCTTCCTTCCTTCCTTCCTTCCTTCCTTCCTTCCTTCCTTCCTTCCTTCCTTCCTTCCTTCCTTCCTTCCTTCCTTCCTTCCTTCCTTCCTTCCTTCCTTCCTTCCTTCCTTCCTTCCTTCCTTCCTTCCTTCCTTCCTTCCTTCCTTCCTTCCTTCCTTCCTTCCTTCCTTCCTTCCTTCCTTCCTTTCTTTCTTTCTTTCTTTCTTTCTTTCTTTCTTTCTTTCTTTCTTTCTTTCTTTCTTTCTTTCTTTCTTTCTTTCTTTCTTTCTTTCTTTCTTTCTTTTCTTTCTTCTATCCTTTCTATGTCTTGTAGCTTAAATGTAATAATAAACATTTCTATGATATTTTTAGGACATGACTTTCGAACACGTACTACAATTCTGTACCGCTAAATGGTCTTTAGACAATCCTCTTTACCGTCTGCTGGATGTTAAGTCTGGTAAGATTACCGAACCGAAACATATATACCGAGATAGTTTGTTTGATTTATTTTTGTAAAAGATCTTTTTGGACATCTTTTGTACTAATTATATTTGATATTTCGAAACTGAAATCTAGTTTCTTTAATATCGAGAGATTTTTAAAACTCTTCATCTGATGTTCATGTTAGAATAATTATTCTAAAATATATTAAATTATGTTGTTAGGTCAAATTCTGGAAGGAAAGCATCTTGTGCGAGACATTTATGCTTTTAAGAAAGGTTTTCCTTACCCTCAGCTCAAGCTTCAACTTTATGACGAACAGAAAGGTTATGTCAAACGTCAAGAGCAGGTTGTTGTCCTACTTTATGTTGATATATTTTTTATGAGTACTTTTCACGATTTCTACTGCAAAGTTTCCAAACAAAGTATTGGCCTATTGCTTTGAAAAATGAGCTCCCTTTTTTCGTTTCGTGTTTTTCCTTTAAGCGTGAACAATCCATTAGAAGATTCTTAGAAAATCTGTAATGCAGTTTTTTTCCAGAAACAAAAAAAAATTGTTATCTTTAATAAATATTTTTTGGTATTACAGAATTTCTTAATTTTTGGTATGGAGGCAAATTTTAGTGTTCGAATACAATATTCAAATTTCAGCATAGTTCACCGGACAGAATATATTTATTTCCCTGTGGAAAGAAGGAAGAGTAATAAAAGTTTAACTGCAAAGATGAAAATAAGTTAACACCTTATAACTGTAGATTCGCCAAGTTTCGAATCCTCTCGCTTGAGTACTGCGTAAGTGCTAATCACAACACCACGACAGCAGGTTTGGTTATCACTCATTAAAAACGGTATTTAGCTTATCAATTAGCTGGTGCAGAGGATCAATCAGTCAATCAATCAATTAATTAATTCATGAATTAATCAATTGATATATCGATCTACTATTATGTTTATAGGCGTTTACTTCCAAATTAGCTGAGGTGGGACGCTTGGCTTTAACCCAGGCTATTCTGGAAGCTGTTCAAAATTGGGTAAGGTGCTATAATAATAAAAATGTTATAGTGCTTTAACAACAAAATTCGTTTACTATTTAATTTAAACGTTTTGCGGGTTTTTTCTAGCATCACGTGAGTTTCTTGCACTCGGAGCTAAGTAAACAAATTGCATTTCCACGAAAAGCCTTGGACGCTGATTTTGCTCTGTATGAGGGCATCAAAGGAATGGTAAGTAACTATCTTAAACTCAATAATTCATGAGGAATCACGAATAGATCAGTACAGTGTCGGTTGTTTGGATATTGGAGAAAGAAATTATATAAATTAAGCAAATTTTTATCTTGATTTTCTTTAAAATATTGATTTGTTTGAGATGTTATATCAAACGTAATATATCATACACGGGGAGGAGTGGTTCATCAGGATATCCAAACACTGAGACGTTTGTTGAAAACCGAGGGTTTTTAACAAATTTCGAAGTGTTTGGATATCCTGATGAAAAACTCCTCCGACTGTATGATATAGCATCTCAAACAAATCAGTATTTTAAGAGAAAATCTGGGTAAAAGTTTGCTTAAGGTGGCTCCACACAGTTTCTTGAAAAATGGAAAATACAAGTTTGAGAGTCCAAAACACGTGATTAAACAATTCGGAAAAAGAATAAAACTAAATGTTATGCATAGTTAAACAGTTGGGCAATCAAAAACTGTTACCAAATAAATAGCAACAGTTGTTGCTATGGCAACAATGACATTTCAAAATGGCTGCCAATTACCCTTCAAACTAATTTAATTCGAGAAAAACTTTGGTGACCCCCAATTTTTTTTTCATTAAAACTTTTCTTGAAGTATGAGTAATCAATAGGCCGATTTAAAAAAAATTCTGTAGAAGGAATTTTTTTTTTTTCCGGAAAAATCATGTTTGTTAATTTTTAAAAAATTTCGTTCTACAGAATTTTTTTAAAATCGGCATAATGATTACTCATACTTCCAGGAAAGTTTTAATGAAAAAAAATTTGGGGGTCACCAAAGTTTTTTTCGAATTAAATTAGTTTGATGGGTAATCGGCAGCCATTTTGAAATGTCACTGTTGCCATAGCAACAACTGGTGCAATTTATTTGGAAACACTTTTTGATTGTCCGAGTGTTTAACTATGCATAACATTTAGTTTTATTCTTTTTCCGAATTGTTTAATCACGTGTTTTGGACTCTCAAACTTGTATTTTCCATTTTTCAAGAAACTGCATGGAGCCACCTTAATTTATGTAATTTCTTCCTCCGATATCCAAACCACCAACACGGTACTGATTTCCTTTGTGTTTTCCTCATGTATTATTAATGAGTTTGAGATGTCCATATAACAAACGTCTCAGTGTTTAGGAATCCTGATGAAACACTACTTCTTGTGTTTGATATATTACGTAACACGTTAACACAGTCACATTGAAATCAAATCAGTGGTGGCAATTTTTGTGATGGTCATACTATGATGATGAGGCTGATATGATATGCTGTTGTGATATACTACTATGATGACGTTTATGATACTATGATGATACTGTAGTGGTTGTGGTCATGATATTACTAAAGTGACATTAATTGGTGGCGATAGTGTCTTGGTAATCATACTATGGTGGTGATAATTATGAAGAACGTCGATGACAATACTATAATCATGATACGATAATGATATCAGATATCACAACTAATTGATATGTAGATGTTATGTTTGAATTTAGTTTATCGTATTTCATCACAGTTTTATTTATATGAGATAACAATTTATTCTACAGCATCTTTCTACAATGGATGGCATTCACAAGAGAATGTGGATTAAGGTATGATTGTACAACATTACATCTCAAACTCACTAATAATTTATGAGATAATCAGCCAATTACAATAGTTTATTCAATCACCTGATTGAAGTGGATACTCCTTACACACATCATGAATAAAATCTCATGAGTGTTTATTTTAATTGCATGTTTCAATTGAAATCGCTCGATTGAGATTCATCAGGGGAATCAAAACCGACTCGAAAACAATAAAATTTCATCATGTTTTCTCGTGTTTGGATCCCCTGATGAAACACTCAAACTCGTTGTTGATATATTACATCTTATACAATTTAGAAACAATTTTGACATCAAAATGTTGAGATAGGTGAAGTCTATGGTACATAAAAGTCCATTTACACGACAATTATTGTTGTTACGGGAAGTTTGGCACGTAGTTGGCGGCGCTCGTATCTTCTCTGTTCACGGAAGTGTCTTGATTTTTCTCGTGTAAACGGAAAACCATGGTGCTATAAAATGTGGGCGTGCCGAGACTACGATGTTAAGTTCCTTTTCTTTAAAGAGTTTATTTGGATACTTATGATGTAGCTTGATATGGCAGTGAGAGAGAGTGCAGCAGTCACTACCCGAACGAACTATAGATTAACCCCGATATGGAGCAATGGGTATGCATGTACTTTATTGGTATGGACACAGTAGAAATTGCTGAAACACCAATAACAAGTACATAAGGATAAGAGAAGGATATTTTAGAAAATTTAAAACGTCTTTTTTGGTCAAGAGGCGTCTTTACTGCTGTTTTTAATTCTTTAGTAAAACCTCTAATAAAACGTTCTTGTAATATAATTCTTTCAATCACAAAACGCGTCCTTCATTGTACTTTGCTTTTCCTGTCATACATTGTTTTCGAGAGAAGAACGTGTAGACATCTACGCAAAACGCACGATAGATGTTTTGTGTTATGAATATCGTTTCATGTTTGATTTTTGAATTGTAGGAATTAGGATAAAGTTAGACCATTTAATACAGATACATTCCTTTTCATGCTTTATGCTCTCTTGCCGATGATCACCTACAACACTTTACAATACAGAGGCTGAAGAAACAAAACACACCTTAACTTACAACACGTCTACTGACTTGCAGACATAAAAAATACACACAGATGCCTTAAAACAGCTTCAAAAACTCATTAATAATTCATGAGGAAAATTCAAAAGAAATTAAAGTTTAATCAGTGTCTTTATATGTGATAAAGATACCTCCTGCTTTACATAAACTTTAGCTTTGATTTTCTCGGCTCAGACAAGGTTATTTTTCAAACTTACTACATACGCCAGTGAACTTACCAAGTGGTTCGTTTTTGAAGCCGTTCAATAAACTTGCAGTTCGTGTTTTATCAGATATAAAAACACTCGGCTTCGCCTCGTGTCTTTATATCTGATAAAACACTCCTGCTCGTTTATTAAACAGTACATAACAGTCAAATACTATAATTGTCACACTGTCTATCATTACCATAGTGTCATACTAGGTGTAGAACCTCTCTATTTTGTGGCTTTGTAAAAGTCAGTGCTTTCGTACATATTTGTTGTTTTATTTAACAAAACCATCAGCTTCTCTTTAGAATCACTGCTAGATAATTAGTGCAACAATTATGTCAATTTCTTTGTGTATAAATACAAAGTGTAATGCTTTTTGCTATAGCTCTTGTCCAGGCTGTTTGATTCAATGACCAGTGCGTTTCCGTGGGGTGATAACGACTTGCATTTGTTTTTAAATGTGATCAATGGTGCGCTGCTGTTACAGTGCGAGGATTCATCCATGTTGAGGTTTTGTCTTTCCACTCTTATCAATGCTGCGATTAAATTTAGTGACATCTTTGCTATTGACGGGTAAGAACGTGTATGTGTTTATCCGAGTCCCTTAAATTTAGTAATGATGTCTTAGCAGCTTATCTTGCATATTTCGTGTTACAGGTACCACCACATTTTGCCAACTTTGATGTTACTGTATTCACATCATGAAAGCAATGATATTGTATGCAACGCTGTCGAGGTTAGTTGTATATTTTAGAGTTCATATGATAGCTACATATTGATATATTACAAGCGATGCATGTCTTCATTTAGGTTGGTTAAAAGCTGATGGATTTTGTTAATAAAGAAATGGGCTATCCATGTTTATTAAAGTTAATATCAATACTTGCTAACACATGAGAGTATCCCTTTTCATGCTTTAGAATTAGGGGGCGATTATGGATCAGGCTGGCACGGTTAACCGGGCTAGCCCGCTATATATATATATATATATATATATATATATATATATATATATATATATATATATATATATATATTTGCCGGGATCCCGGTCGTCGCAACCGGACCAGCCCGATCCATGTAATCACCCCCTTAGAGGGAATTATATTCCAACTGACAATCGCTTTTGTTGTTCGTTAAGCTTAAATACTCAAAAGCTTAAATACTCCATTCTAGGCCACAGTCAATTAGTATCTCTATCCGTGATTTTTAGATCTTTATAAACATCTCACACATATCACATACTACTTACCAATTTATATCGACTACGAAATACTATATGTAACTGACATTCTCAGGATGATCAAATATGATGAAGCAGCTTTTTTTTATTTTGTATTTTTTAATTTTCTTTCTAGTTTGTGATTAGTCAGTTCTACTCTCTACACCAGAAACCCTTCCTTCTACAGGTAAGTTGTCTGCTAGTATAATGTTTTTAAATCACTAAACATATATATGTGTGTGTAACCCTACTTCAGTTTTGAGAATGACTGTTTTTTGTTGCCAGCTAGGTGAACAACAACGACGACGACGACAGCAGCAACAACAACAGTTATTCTTAAGACTGTACACTATTCAACCCATTTTGTGTATTTTATTTCGTTTGACGCTAGTTATTCGCCAGTATTGAACCAATTCTGTTGACCGAAAATGTTAACAAGATGCCAGAACATTCAGATGATGTAGACGAAAGTAACATGGTTGGTTTTTGATTATATTTACGAATTACTTTACCAAAACCAGAAGTAAACGAATTATTTATTTATTTATCCCCGAGCCCGGGCGAAGGTCCGAAGGCCCGGAGCCCGGTGAGGGTGCTAATCTCGACGTGCGTGGAGTCCACTTTACACGCGAGATGAAAAGCCGAAAGCAATTCTGAAACCTGTTTGTATATACAGTATATATATATATATATATATATATATATATATATATATATATATATATATATATATATATATATATATATATATTAAAATAATGGGTATAGAGCCTAATTTAAAAAATGGGTATAAAGCCGGCGAGGGGTTGTTGCGTTCATGTATTTCTAGTTTATTTATTTATTTATTTATTTATTTATTTATTTGTTTATTTATTTATTTATTTATTTATTTATTTATTTATTTATTTATTTATTTATTTATTTATTAATTATCAAGTTGTGAAAACACGACTAAATGTTTGGGATAACGAGTAATGGAGTACAGACAGGAAAATGTTACCACATCGCTTGCCAATTGACAGTACCGAAAAAGGTGGCGGCGGTACATTTAACCACAATGCTTTGCGACCTCAAATCAGCTCAAATAACAACTAAACGTTGTTTATTACGCTAAAATGGATTAAACAAGCAAGAACCTCATTCCTACCAAAGTTTATCTTTTTAAATCCCTATCTTCCGATTATTCTACAAGAAACAATATTTAATGTGCACAAAGGATTGTGGTTAAATGTACAAGACGCCATCTTTTTCCGTTTTATAATGTCTGACTGATATTATATGAAGTTGTTTCTAACTCTCCCAAACGTACTCGAATATTTATCAGGTTGTAACACAGAGCATCTAGAACTGTAACGAGATGCTATTGTCGGGTTCACACTTAAGCATAAGTGTACATCATGTACTAATAACTTGCAATAGAATTACACCTAATAAATTATCTAAATTTTTAATTTGTAACAGTATATTGTTTGGAATGTTACGAAAATAGTGTGATACCAGCCAATTATTTTTTAACTGTTAATGGCATAACAGATTTTTCCTGTTGGAAACACAAACTAAACCAAACCAAACCAAACCAAACCAAACCAAACCAAACCAAACCAAACCAAACCAAACCAAACCAAACCAAACCAAACCAAACCAAAGATTGCCTCTGTTATGTAATATTTTTGTTGTTGTCCATGCTTTTTTAGATCCTTCCAAAGTGTTTGTTCACCATATTGTCGTCTTTAGAGAAAGAAGTTCCTGATTCTCTCGATATTTTAGCTTTAGTAGACGCTGAGAAACCTTTAAAACCTTTGGTAAGTTCAGTATGTTGTGTTTGTAGAAATGTAGCATTAAGTATACCATGCAGGATAGAAAGTTTTACGATAGCAGCCACCATTTTTCAAGTAGGGCAAACACAATGAATCTTAAATAATTACTGACCCTTGTTCTCTGTCTGCATTATATCAACGATTTCAGCAAGCACATTGCAATATTAGCACGATCTTGGGAAAGCGCTCCAACCGAGGACACAAGTTCAGTCTACTTAATGGTGGTAATGCCATGCAATGATGTGAATGTAATATATTACTAAGAATATTTTACATTTGGACTCGATTTTACAGAATGGCAAAGTAAAGTTAGAGAAAGGTGATATATTTATACTTATAAATTAGTATATTGATTTTTTATCATTATTTTAGGATTCGTGTTACGAAGGGAAACTTGACTCTGAGAATGAATGTAAGATTGACATTGCTATTCGTCTTTGCGTAACAGTTGTCGCATACTCTCCTGAATCAATCCGAGCAACACAAATGTTGGTAAGTGACCACAGATTCTTGGTAAATATTGTCTTTAAATTCAGGGTCTAGGCCTCGGAAGAGATTGATGTGTCTCAGACAGACAGACAGACAGACAGACAGACAGACAGACAGACAGACAGACAGACAGACAGACAGACAGACGGACGGACGGACGGACGGACGGACGGACGGACGGACGGACGGACGGACGGGTGGGCGGGCGGACGGACGGACGGACGGACGGACGGACGGACGGACAGACAGAGGTGCAATAACAAATTGGAAACCAATTAACAGTTATTCGTTTTATGCAATTGTTTAGGTTGTCATGTCTTCTATTCTACCGTACTATCTTGAGTATGTGAAAAATTATGATGGAGTTGCTCAAAAGAAGGAATCAAACGATGAGCTAACAACGTTATTATCACTCCAGTGTTCTGTACAAGTTTTACTAAAAAGCTGCAACTCCTTGCGAAGGTGCATATCTGAATATCAAGTTTATCAATTCTGTAACAAATGACAACAAAAATCGAGATATTTTTTTTCCCCAATTACCTCACTTCACCTCACCTCACCCTCACCTCACCTCACCTCACCTCACCTCACCTCACCTCACCTCACCTCACCCTACCTTACCTTACCTTACCTTACCTCACCTCACCTCACCTCACCTCACCTCACCTCACGTCGCCTCACCTCACCTCACCTCACCTCACCTCACCTCACCTCACCTCACCTCACCTCACCTCACCTCACCTCACCTCACCTCACCTCACCTCACCTTACCTTACCTTACCTTACCTTACCTTACCTTACCTTACCTTACCTTACCTTACCTCACCTTATCCCACCTCACCTCAGCTTACCTCACCTTACCATTTTTCTCTCGAACAGGCCATTTTTAAAGAACAAGGGAATAAATGCAGCTAAAAAGAAAGTTCGTGAGGGTTCTACGGGATCGGTAACATCATTTACTACAAGCCATGAAAATTTGAGGCAATCTAAAGCTATTGCTGACGATGATGACAGAGATGTGGATTCAATAGGTAATATGTTTAACCCGTTTCCCAAAACTGACAATGTTGCACGTAGTCAAAACATTTACATTGCCAAGCCTTGCAAGCTTACACGTTGCTGTTTGTTACCATTCCAAAACTCTGACAATGTTGCACGTTTTCCAAACTGTACATTACCAAGCTCAAAAAAATTTTCTTTTCAATTCTGACGCCATATTGTCACAATGGACGTCAAAATTGTCGGAATAGATACACTATAAGCGGCTGAACCCTCTATGTGATTTACAAGCGAGTTCATATGTTTGAAGACATACGTGGGCAGCGGAATTGGGCTGTCGGGACATGTCACCATAACAAATAGGTCTTTTAAAAATGTTTCGCGAAAATTTTTTACCAACTTCTAGCTGAAAACACTAAAAATATTATAGAAATTTGCTACGCGCAACAACCATGATTTATACTAGAACTTTTGATGGAATTTTTATGTTGTTCTATTTTCTAGACCAGCAGTTTAAACCATTTCTAAACAAGTTTAGCACCCAAGACGAAGGAGAACAGGTTTTGGATTCACTTTACGAATTCCGTACCCCGCGCAACGCCATCTTGATAATTGCCTCAGAGTTTATCAGCACAAGTAAAAAACGTCTTCATGAAATGAATCAGAAGAACGCTTCACAAAATGCGGACCTTTCACTTGATTCGGAAAGTATTCAGGTTTGTTTGTACCTTATACTCTTGTATAATTACACTTGCATATACACCTAAGTTCCATTCTCTTCTGATAAAACTCAAAAGTCGATAAAAGTTTAGCAATGTGTTTTTGTGAAGAAGCGTGGTGTTTTTCGTATGAAATTGTAATTGCATTTTAAGCTCGTATTGGAAGCGGAGTGGAAGTGAATCGAAGCGAGGTGAGGTTAAGTGAGGAGATGAGGCGAAGTGAGGTGAAGTGAGGTGATGAGGTGAAGTGAGGTGAGGTGAAGTGAAGTGAAGTGAAGTGAGGTGAGGCGAGGCGAGGCGAGGTGAGGTGACGTGAGGTGACGTGAGGTGAGGTGAGGTGAGGTGAGGTGAGGTGAGGTGAGGTGAGGTGAGGTGAGGTGAGGTGAGGTGAGGTGAACCGAAGCGAAGCGAAGTGAAGTGAAATAGAATGAATTGAATTAGTTAAACCATGCATGCATGCACTGTATAGATCCTCGGTGACCATGACAATATTCACCGCGGGTGAATATCGTTCTCCTTTATAAGGACCTGAGCAGGTGAAATAGTTTATGCTGACAAATTGTTTAATATAACACAAAATACTGAAATGCCAAAACGTAATCATGTCTAGTGGCCTAAAGTATGTATATAAACTTTTGTTTAATGTTACTGATTATCCATGCAATTTTAACGGCCTCTGGTTAAGTTTGTGTTTTTGGATAAGGTCTATATACCTACACAGACACTATTAAAATAAGTTCTTAAATTGTCTATTTTTCTTGGTTTTGATTACTGTTTCTTTATATCGTTCTTATTCAAGGTTCTTTGCAATATTGCTCATACGTTATTGAAACTGGCGTTAACAGATACAGTATCTTTAGAATCAACAGGATTGCAAAAGTAAGTGTTTATCGAAGGTGGACCCTTTTCCCGTCCGTGGATTTCCCCTGTGACGACTAAAATCGTTTGGCGTTAGTCAGAGTTAAATATATAAGATTTGAGAGTCGGACACCGCCTAAAAAAAGTTACTGCCTTTATATTGTAAAAATATGCCCATAGCTTCCTATACATATTCATAAATTTACGCTGATCTCGTATTTTTTATTAAAACTTTCTTTTGTGTTTATACAATCATGCAACAGTCATGTTATATAACATGATTAATATTTGCATCCCGATCCATAACATGTGTGAACTATTCAACACTTCACCATCAACACTTTTTCTTGAATTCTGTAACAATTATTATACGGTCATTGTTGCCTATTACTTTCTATGCTCTAAATGTTTCAATAAACCTATCATATCTATTTGGCAATACTCTTCGAATATAAACAACCAAACCAAACCAAACCAAACCAAACCAAACCAAACCAAACCAAACCAAAACAAAACAAAACAAAACAAAACAAAACAAAACAAAACAAAACAAAACAAAACAAAACAAAACAAAACAAAACAAACAAACAAACAAACAAACAAACAAACAAACAAACAAACAAACAAACAAACAAACAAACAAACAAACAAACAAACAAAATAAAAAAGGCTGGTATTTTAAAATAAATTTACTCCTGGTTCTTTCAAATTCTCTTCAAGTCGACTAACTTTATTGTTTGTTGGTGGTTTAATTCTTTCTTTTTGTATCAGGTTTATGCTTCAAGCGTTACCTAACATCGACTGGTCAGCAGAAGAAGTCATACCAGCACTCAACCTTATACTCAAGAGAATCAATATAACATTTACTAAAATTACAGACAAACCTGATCTGATGGTGAGTTTGATCAAGATTGCTTTACTTCACTACTCTGCACTTGATCGACTTATTTTTTAATGTTTCTGAGTGATTGTCTAATTTTATATTTTTTTATGCGCTAGAACTTCTTTTGGCCTTATCCACTTTTGTTACATCGGAGTGACAATTGGAACGTCACTGAAATAATGCTAAAAGGTAATGGGAGTTTATCAGCTTGTATTTATGGTACCAAAATCGACTTTCCTTAGAAACGGTTTAACTGTATAGCAGCGTTTAAGGCAAAGTTAGACTATATTAAAGACGTGATCACTAGTTGTGCCTGGCCAGATAATATAAATACCATATTTCCTCTATTAAGCCCTTTTCTAATAAACCCCCGTTATCCATGTATATACTCGTTATAGCCTGGCTTGTTTTTGGCTGACCCGTCAGTCTTGTACCAAGAGCCTGCGGGCCGTTGCCCACTGATCTCTAAAAGAAGACTGGGTCGAGCAACTATTGTGTGGAAAATGAAGCCAGAATCCCCCATTACTAAAGCACCAACTGCATGTGTGAACTGTCCTTACTGACTTTGTTCCAATTTTCTATCTTCGTGTTGATCTACCTACGCAATGGCCTGATAGGAGCCAAGAAGGGACCAAATCGACATTTCACGATCTTCATTTTCTGACCCTGGCGAACAATGAGTTACTCGATCCAGTCTTCTTTTAGAGATCAGTGCCTTTACCTCACTACTTTGATCGTACCTTTAACCTCTTTTTAACTTGAAGAGTTTATTATTAACTCAAACGTTGGCAGCGGCTTTTAATGGTGGGATGTTAGAAAGTTTCACAGCGATTGTTCTCAAATAACAATCGATTCCTCTCAGACAAAAAAAAACAACAAAAAGAAATAAATAGATAAATAAAAAAATAAAAATAAACAATAAAGAAAGAAGCACCAAGGTTCTTATTTTACTCTCAGTAACAGACGTTTGTTGGACGTTCGTCAAGCTCAATTACTCAGAAAAGATTTCTGAGCCCCAGACAGGGTTCGAAACTGCAACCTTCATGACTAGTTAGAAGCTCTAATGGAACCATTGAGCCATGTACTGAGGCTCAGATGGAGAGCTAAGGTTGAAAATGAGATGTAGCGTTTGCATATGAGATGTAGTTAAAGTGATATGATTTACTGTCATTGTTATGCAATTTTAATGCACTTAACTGATTCTTAATCAATAAAACTTTTCTAACGTTTTCTAGGTTTATACCTTACTATTTCAAGACACAAGGCGGTGGCTGCTCTTCCTTACACGAAGGTATATCAATTTTAACTATAGAATATAGGTACTGCAGTAATGATTCAGCTGTTTACAGTGCCTATGAAAGGTTCGTCTTATTTGAAAGACACTTAAAATGACAAAGTAACAACTTTTGCCGTTTTTCAGGGTTTTTTGCTTCGTTCTTGAGATATTTCAGTTTGTTTGATATGCAAATTAAACATTTTGACGTCAAACGTGCAAAATGAGTTATCAAATATAATAATCACTTGAAGATCTACATGTTTAGTGTTGTGGGGCGAAACACACCCACATGCTTCCTTCGAATTAATTTGGTTTGATAATAGCAAAGATATATAACCTTCTCCGATAACTCATTATGCATGTACAAGGTCAAAATGTTTAATTTGCATATCAAACAAACTGAAATATCTCAACAACGAAGCAAGGAAACGAAAAACTGCACAAGATGTTACTCTATCATTTTAAGTGTTCTTTCAAATAAGACAAACTTAATTTTCGTTTCATAGGCACTTTAAGAAATGACGTAGATGACCTCTTCCTTCTTCAGTCCTAGTTTTAATAACGTAATGCTGACATTTCGAGCGGAGCGTTTGATTAGAGTAAAATGATTGGCTCCGCTCGAAAGGTCAGTATTTCGTTATCAAAACTATTCTCCTCAATAGGCGAATTTCTGAGTATTGCAAAGGAATTGGCGGGCTCTTGGCGGGCTCCCCACAAAGTAAGCAATGGCAAACAGACTTGCTAGTGAGCCAAACATCCAGAAACTGTATCTATACTTTGTTGAGTTTAAACAGTATGTTTACTTTGAGGGGAGCTTGCCCGTTGTTTTGAAAAATGATGCGCGCGCAACACCCTGAAACTCGCCTATTTATCACCCTTGTACTTTGCTCTATCTAAAACACTGTATACGCAGCACTCTACTTTTTTACGATCTAAATTAGTCTGCCGTGTAAAATCTACCGATAAAAATTGTAGTATGTGCGCCAGGCCAGGCCTTACTTTATTATTTTTCAAGTTAACATATGTATAATGTTTCCAATATATTATAATTTATATTTCTAATGTCTCTAATTTATCTAGGCTGTGGTTGCTACTTGTATGCGGCTCATTTTACGCGAGCAGAGCAATGAATCTGAAGCAGAGAATGTATTTAACTCTTACCCTCCACCTTGCCTATCCTTCAGTCAACTTGTCGTAAAGTTGGCAGCAAGACTAATGTTTTCCTCGAAAGATAAATATTCTTTAAAAGATTTGTGTGGTGGAACTGTGGAGTTTGGTAACTCTGATAGGACTCTCAGAGTTCTTGCGCATATTTTATTGCCACTGTGCATACGTCTGGGGACTGGAAACAAAGGTAATCAGTTTAATTGTAGTCTTTATTTCTCGTGTTGAACAGGATATCTCACGAGTGAGCGAAGCGAACGAGTGAGATAATCCTGGTCAACACTCGAAATAAATTTCATATTTTCGCACATCCATGTATTATTCTCTATTTATTTTATATTATTATTTATTGTGCAGTTTATTACGTGAGTGCATATTATTACTTGAGTGCATACATAAGTGCATATTACTGCAGTGTATATATTAGATCAGTGCATATCCAGTGTAGAGGATATTAGTGCAGGGACATATTAGTGTAGTTCATTTTAAGTGCAGTGCATATTGCAGTGTACACTACGTGAGCGCACTGTGGTGTAATAGGAATAATCAATAAAATTCACCCGTTATGTCGTGGTTCTCTCAGTTTGTGAAACAAAAAACTTACAAGAGCAGTTGGCTTTAAGTCTTGCCTAACGGTTTTTCCCGCAATAATCAGTAAATGGAACACCCTCTCAGAAATTGTGAGTTCAGAATTTCTCACTGAATTATAAATAAAAAAAAATTATGTATGTAAACCTAGTTAGATGTTTAGACTTTGACTTTTAGATTTATGTATTAGTTATTTTCTTATTTCATATTCTCTAATTGTTTTATTAGTTGGTGCGATATCTTGTAGGATTTTATCGACAAAATATTTGTTGAAAATTAAATAGATACAATAATTAATATTTAGAGGGGCTTGTTTAAACCACTTTCTCTCTTCTTCAGACCAGCCAAGAGCATCAAAGTCAGACGTATCTTACGCAGTGTCATGTCTTCTCAACATCATAGTCACACCATTAGTTACTCTAAGTTCGTCTGCTCGACGTCTCTCCAGTGCTATTATGCTTGATGACGTTGTCAACATGTCACCACCCAGTTTTGTGCAACGTGTTCTTCCAAGACAAACTGATAGCTCTGGTTTTTCGCCTTCTATTTATAATGCTGCGTATTTAGGTAACATTTCTGTTTCATATTGCTTGTTTTACATCGACACATTGACAAATGTGACTGACCGTTCCCCAATAGGCGAGTTTCAAGGTGTTGCGCGCGCATAATATTTAAAAAAAAACAACTGTCAAGCTCCACTCAAAGTAAACATACTGTTTAAAATCAACAAAGTATATATATACAATTTCTGGTTGTTTAACACTGTTATTCTGTTGTTGTTGGCTCGCTAGCAAGTCTGTTTGCCATAGAAGATCCCGCCAATTCCTTTGCAAAATGATGCGCGCGCAATACCCTGAAATTCGCTTATTCACGTTCTTTTTTGCGTAGAAAAAAATTTTTTTTAATTCTTCTGTTTTTTACAGGCCTAAAGATTCTCATTATCTGCTTTCCCGATTTTCTCTCAAACGAATGGCGAACCATAGCGGCTGTGCTGAAAGAAGTAGTCTTAGTTGGCGCAGGTATAGGTATTCTTAAGACCGCTTGCACTTTTTAACCATATAGTTTTTGTAATTGAGAAATGGTTTGGAAACTCAGCGAAAGTCTTTGTTCTATCTTTTTGTTTATGCACGTTTATGCAAACTCAGTGAGGACAATGTATTTTTATAGATATCGAAATATGAACACTGACGAGTGTTGGATATAGTTTCGCAATCAAGCCTATAATTCAAAAAACCTAAAAGTTTGCTAAATATGACCCTAATCTCCGATTTCTACATATTGATTAAATCTTTCTTTCTTTTGAATTTTCACTTTTTAATTATTATGAGTTTGGAATTAATTAATTATTAATAAAGGGTATTGGCATTAAAAATTAAGTTCCTCTAATTTGAAAGAACTCATAAAATTGTAATAGAAGACCCTTTACCAATTTTTCGAATCTTTCTGAGTTTTCAAGATATTTCAATTTGTTTGATATGTAAATGAGATGGTCTCTGATGTCAGGAGTGGGGTAAAATATTTTCATACAGAGCAAAATCACTTACATATCTAACATGAAATGTTCCGCGTCGCAAGGAGTTTTTATGTGCACAGTTTCAAATGATTTCGCTGAACAAACTTAGAGATATAACTAGTTTTGCCACATATGAAAATATTTTACCCTACACCTGACGTCAGAGACCATGCATTTACATATCAAACAAATTGAAATATCTTGAAAACGAAGAGAGATACGAAAAAGCTGTAAAGGACTATGTTCGACTAAAATGATTATGGAAACCCAGTTTCCTTCCTCTGTGACTTATGTTCATGAAACTTTCCAATAAGATTAGTAACATTCTCGCAATTAATTTTGCGCTGTTAGTTACATTATGATGATAAAAAAAAAGATAAAGGATTTTTTCGTATTTTTCATCTTTTTTCTGCCATTTCTCGAGTTTTTGTCGGTGAAATTTTTTCAAACTTTGCAGTCTTATGGGAATTGCTTCGAGAAATGTTTTACTGCAAAATAAATGTAGGATTGTTCGCATGGTTTTGTCAATATTACCAAATTTAATGTTTTTTAACATTAAGCAAAATTTGTCCCATAAATTTTTTTGAATAAATAGAATTACAAAGGAAAAAGCTTCCTCTTGAACTGTGCAAACGTTTAAAAAATTTCACCGAAGCAAACGCAAGAAATTTTTACGGGTGTGACGTCATAAAATTTCACGATTATCAGTAATTTTCCCGCCAATTTAGCAAGCAGCTCGCGCGCGGTCATAAACCCTAGGGAGCCACCTTAATCATTATTTTGTTTTCTTTTTCTGTAAGGTAATGAGTCATTATGGAAGTTTTTGGATTTCATTGTTTTGCATCGTACGCCCCTGTACCTCTTGTTGCTGCCAATCTTTCGTACCAAGGTGGGTGAAAGTTGCAGGGTTTGCTTCATCGTATCATCGCTGACAAACAAAACACAACATTGTAAAAAAAAATGTTGTGTATAGGCAGTGTTTAGATAGAGCAAAGTGAAAATGTGGTAAACTGCGTATAGAATAAGTAGCTAATATTGGGCATTTCACTCGATTACATAGCATGTTCTAAGGATTTTGGGTGAAGGAAAATTCGAGTGTAGAATATATACATTTTAAGACCAAACCGGGACATGTTGCGAAAAATGCAACCACACAGGCCTTCGGGCAGGAATTGAACCCACGACCTTGCGATTCTAGTGCAATGCTCTGACCACTGAGCCACGGAGGGCGTTGCCGAGAGCTTGATCGCGAGTTCTGTATATATAATAAGGTGGTAATGCCAGGAGAGAATTGGGTATATTATAAATGATATTGGGCATTTCACTCGATTACATAGCATGTTCTAAGGATTTAGGGTGAAGGAAAATTCGAGTGCAGAATATATACATTATAAGACCAAATCGGGACCATTTCCAAAAAATGCAACTACACAGGCCTTCCGGCAGGAATTGAACCCACGACCTTGCGATTCTAGTGCAATGCTCTGAATCGCAAGGTCGTGGGTTCAATTCCTGCCGGAAGGCCTGTGTAGTTGCATTTTTCGGAACATGGTCCCGGTTTGGTCTTAAAATGTATATATTCTACACTCGAATTTTCCTTCACCCAAAATCCTTAGAACATGCGTATAGAATAGTTTTGATAATGAAATACTGACGTTTTGAGCAGGGTCCTTCATCAGATCACATTTTACTCCGATGAAGGGTTCCCCTCGAAACGTCAGTATTTTGTTAACAAAGCTATTCTCGGCAGTTCACCACCTTTTCAATTTTCTCAAGCACAACATTGATTGAAACTCTGCATTGTGCAATATAGTTGTGATACGAATAAATAATAAAACTTTTTTTAACTTCCTTTTTAGGTTCCGCTTCTGCAGTGCACAAGTGCACACGCAAATACCTTGAAAGAAAGTCTGCTAAAACAGCTGAGAAATCCACCTCACCCGACGCCTTCTAAAGGAGCTTGGATGCAACGTTTTATCAAAGAACTAGGCGTTTTAACAGGAAGTGGTCAAAACGACATGTTTCACTGCCGAAACCCAACTGAATCTAACAGACCTGGCTTCAATGTTGGAGCTGACACAGAGTCTTTGTCTGATTTTGAGATAATCCCCGAAGCACACGAGGATGAGGTTCAGGTGACTGAACATCAAGAACACAAACGCAAGATATCTTTAGTTAGCATTGAACCACCTGGTCTACAAGAAGACAGTGAGAAAACACACAACGTGAAATCCTTAAGAAAGAAAGTGAGCTTTGACAAGGCTATGCCGCTTGATCTTAGTGAAGTATCCTTGGAGGAAGCGAGCGCAGTTGATCGTCCTACAGCACCAAAACATAAAAGATTTCTTCCTCGCCAAGAGTTTGCCGTGGACTTGGCGTCACCAATCAGCAGTAAAAAGCTGTCTATGGAGTACCCTATTACGTCTCATGCTGCGGCAACGAGCCCTGACGATGATGTTGATAATATTGTTGATACCACTCACGAAGCTGGTGGCCAAAGCAAGGGGAAGAAAAGAAGACTAGGAAAGAATAGAAAGCTGACACCGGAGAGTAGCAACGGCGATGATGTACCATCTATTGAAATAGAAAACGTTGAAGAAATGCCCAAGGATGTTGATGACAAGACGCAACCTGATGTATCCAAAATTAATGATCAGGTAGCTAAGGTCTCTACAGAAACTTGTGTATCAGTACCTCCTGAGGAAAACTCAGGCAGTGAAAAGGGTTGTGAAGAGTCTGATTCTACCGCCGTGTGCGATCAAATGGATTGCACGGAGTATGAGAGAGAAAACCCAATGGATGGTTCTACGGTGCATTTGATCCCGCAAGAACAACCCGAAGATGATCCCGGTGTACGTAATTTGTCTCCGGTTGTCGATGTTGTTCCATGGTCACGCAACGTATTAGATAACTCTAAAGAGACAAGTTTGTGATTGATATAGTTTATAGCACATGGTTTCCATATAAATAACCACTATATACCAATCTTTAAAAGAGCAACCCCACTCGAAATGCTTTTCCTACGTTTCATCGAAATATCGTTTCGTCGAAAGTTTTGTTTCACGAAATTGAATGTAATCGGGAATACATTTTACAGTATACTTCTTTTTATCGTATATTAACATAAAATATATTTTATCGAAATTACATCTGATCGAAATCTTTTTTATGCATCTCTGAGAGTGGGACGTTTCGAAACGGCGAACTCCTGTTAGAGATTGATTTCGAATTGTACGACAACCCGATTCACTAGCAGAGTTTCTGCTTTTATGGGAAGCGCGGATGGTGGTGTGTGCTGAGTGGGCGGCCGCCTCCCACAAGGTCCAAAATTAAGTCCGCTCGGACCAGAGGTCAGTACTTAGTTCCCCCCTTGTTAGTTGTTTCGAGTTGATGACTCCCAATGTAGACTCGATTTCCAGCCGTATCTCGGCCCCCGGTACTTATACCTCCCCGAAATCACGGCTGGACCCGTGAGATTGTCCATTGTCTGTTTGCACCAATCACAAAGCTTCTGTGGTTTTTGATATCGTGAAGTTAATTTATGCAATATATACATCACAGATACGTTCGGTGGCTCACGGCACGCGTCCAGCCGTCTTTTTTCGGGGAAGGTATGTATACCGGAGACCGGGAGGCGGTTGAAAATCGAGTCTAATAACTCCTGTTCTTCGAGGATTTTTATGCGGGGCATCCAGTTTAGATCTCACGACCTTATCAGCGTTTGTTGCAGTGTAATACCAATCGTGTTCGATAAATAACCTTAATACTTCTGGCTCACCTAACTTAAGGGGGTCCCATACAAAAAATTACGAAATTCATCAATTTTTTATTTTTGAATAATTTCAATCTTTGAAGCCTACTCAATCATCTCTATTGCGTTTTATTGCTGAAGCGGGAACAAAAAAGCTAATTTCTCTATTATTTCGTGAGTGTTTACCTCAACCGCGTGGGAAAAGTACTGGGAACGAGTTTGTTTTACTAGAGCGTAAATGGCTTCTCATAGTAAGACGTATTTTGTACGTTCCTGTTGTGTTAAAGTCTGAAGAGGACTTAACTATGTAACCAGTTGGGTAAAGACATCATAAAGTCTCGTGATCCCGATCCCTGTCATGCGAAGAACTGTGTGATAGAAGTACTGTGCGAATCGTGGCAGTATGGGAGGCTGGTTTTAAGTCCGTCTCGTAGCAAGTAAAAATGTTTAAATTTTACTTCATATATGTGAATTAGATGTATTGAAGTATTGCTCTAGTATTTCGAAATGTTTGAATTGTGATATAAATGTTTATTTATGGTTGGGGGCCGTAGGGTGCTGTCCGAATTTCAATTTGTATCCCACAATGCAATAGGGTCGTAGTGTTCTTAGCGGGGAGGAGCTTTTTAAAGTGATATCTATCGTTATGTAACTATATATTGCTACTTTAAGGTGATTTTCTTGTTAATATAATCAAAATATTTAACTTTAAAGCCATTTTTCTCCATTTGACAAAAAAGCCCGATTCCTGATATTGCGCACAGGATATCTCAAAAAGTATTTAAGCAATCTTGATCAAATTTGTAGGGCTAACAGTATATACATTTCTCTTTGGAATGAACTAAAAGAATTGAGTTATGTTTAATTGTTATGAAATAATAAGTTTTAGTGAGACTAACTGTATACATTTCTAGTATTCAGGCTGTAAAATCTTTATTATGGCTTCTATGTCAATAGTTCTAGTTCACTCCCTAGACAATGTTATTTGTGACTAAATAAGAGTTATTCCAGGTTTTTATTATTATTTATCTAGTTATCATGTTTATAAAAGTACGCCCTTTTCACCATGGGGGGGGGGGGGTGTCATATCTTGGTAACCATGGCAATAATGTATTGAAGAAACTTTTTTTTTTAGTCAGACTAACTTACCAAACAACCTGGTAGAAACAGATTTTAATTATATTAAAAAGAAAAGAAAAATATTTTTTTTGTATAGGACCCCCTTAAATAAATACTCTCACCCTAGTCAGGAAACGGATTTACTTACCGCCTACAATCGTGGCCAAAAACATTGGGTCGATAGGTAAAAATAAGTAAACTTTCCAATTTCCCTCACGGCCCCCCTTTCGATGTTGCAATTTCCTGACTGCATGTGGGTTGCCAAATGTTGCAGACATGATGCATGCAACATTGGTGAAGGGGGGAGGGGGGGTGGAAGTATATACCATGCCTTTTCTCTTCGAAAGAGAGAAAATGGCTTCTTTGCGGTGCCATCCCAAGCCTCCTTGGCCACCATTGTAGCTTATGCGCTAGATAATACGACCAACAAGTCGTCTGGGGAAAAAATGGTCATGAATCGTGATTTTGATGAAATATATTTTTGGGTAATTGTAAATTCTCTGACATTTCTTTTGTCAATTCTTAAATGTGTTTTGATAAAATTCTAGTTTTAGAAAAACATTCTCCGAAGAACTATTTTATTTTTGTTTTGAGAAATGAGGTTTTTGATGTAAAAAGTTTTCGAGGAAACGTAAGTACGACGTCCAAAAAATGGTTAACTTTCAAATAAACAGAGCGGTCAAAGCCGAGTAAAAAATATAACAAATGTAATTTTTGGACTAAATGTTAATATCTTCTCTCGCACTAGAGAAATAATACAACTTTAAATGCTATTTAATTCGCTGCCATTTTTTTGTTTCCACTGACCTTAGAAGGTGAGTGGAACACTAAAGCCTGGTTTTCATATGTCGTTGAACACCGACTGTCAGACTGTCAGACTATAGCAAGCACTCTAATCCAAAAGCTCAAGCATTGGTGACCAGTAGCTAACGCCGACCTTTGGATCTGAGTTTGTTACTGATGACGTCACAGTTACAAAATCGAACCATGTTCAAAATAAGACAATCCTTTATTATCAA